>PVKH010046109.1:0-10408 GCA_004027955.1 Chaetophractus vellerosus
ATGTGCAGTGTAGACATATTTTGGTCAGTTTCTGTCACTCTCAGGAGCAAGAATTCCAAGTTAGGGCCCACAAGTAAGGCACCAAACTCTGGGATTATCTGCCCTGGTATAGGACCTGGATATCTCCAAAGCCCTCTGGGGGCCCACTGTTTGGGGTGATTAAGGAAGAAAATTTTATCTAATCAACAGGCATTAGGAGATAAAGGTTAACCACAATAAGAGTAGACTATTTATCAGAGTGCCTGGAGATTATTTTGCTTTCTGATAGTAATAACATAAGTATTTATTTTAGAGATTTAAGTTATTCATGTATATACAGCTAGTCTGGTCTTATATGCTTTAAAAAGGTACCACTAGATTATATTTGTTATAGCTAGAAGATTTTTCTGTTTTGTATCACAGTTTTCAAAATGTCCCCTGGTTTATATTGAATATTTACATAGGATAATATAGTTAATAATAACTTTGAGCACTTACTATTTGTCAGGAATTCTTCTAAGTGCTATTCTTACTCATTTAGTCCTCTGTTAGGTAAGAATAATTATTATCCTCATTTTCCAGAACAGAAAATTGAGGCACGTAGAGGTTAAGTAACTTGCCAAGGGCACATTGCTATCAGGCAACAGAGGAAGGATCCACTACATTAGTATTTAGTAGAAATACTAAAAGGTATATAAAAGACTGTCAACTTTTATCTTAAATGTTTTAATTTGTGCTATTTCAGGATGATCTTGAAGACCTTATTATTAATTGGGATGAGAGCAAAAGCATTGGTGACATCTTTCTTAAATATGTAAGTATTTTATTTCTTTTTTAAATATTCAGATTAAAGTATCATCTCATCAAGAACCAGCAGAGAATGATATACACTTCACAAGGGGCTTTCCAGATACATAACAGTTATCTCTTTAAATGTGAGCACTTTTAAAACTTTGGCATAGTTGTATATATAAAATATAATGAAAGTGTTCTGAAACATGCTTTCTATATCTTGATTAGTTCAATATCTTTAGGAACACTATCGTTCTAAGCTATAATCGTTTTATTATATCAAGTTATTTGCCCTTCATAATTAGCCACAGATTAATGACTTGTAAAAAAAATTCTATGGTATTTTATTTTTCTCAGTTATTACTTTTTGCTGTCATTGTTTCTGCTGTGTAGAGGCTTATAATGAATGCTACTTATTTGCTAGCATAGGAACCACAGAATTTTATAAATAGAAATTAATTTCGAATGAGGTGTTGGAGTTCACTCCTTTGAATAGGATTTACAAGTTTCAGTTCTTATCTGAAGGTTCTGACACATTTATTTTGTTTTCTGAGCCCTTCCCCACCCCAGATTCTTTCCTTGCAATGTATATAGTCTTTTAGATGTTTTTTCTTGTTGGTTGAGAATGCCAAATATTCACGTTTTTGCTACATATCTTTTTTTAAATTTTTTATTTACTTTTATCCATTTTTACACCCCCTCCCTCCCTATTTTTGTGTCCATTAGCTGGCAACTCTGTGTCTGTTTCCTGCCCTCTCTTCTCATCCTTCTCCTCCTGTCTTCACTTGGATTCGATCCTCGGAAACTCCGATGTGGGAGAGAGGTGTCCTACTGCCTGCACCACCTTTGTTCCTGGTTTTTCGGCATGTCTTGTCTTGGCTCTCCCTTGTGTCATTCTCCTGTTATGTCGCCATCTTGCGTGGCTTGCGAGGCCTGACGGCACACCCATGCATGGGGCCTGGTGGCTCACCCATAGACAGGGCCTGGCGGCGCACCTGCACGTGGGGCCTGGGGGTGCTCACTTGCTCTTGGGACCCGGCAGCGCACCCATGCATGGGGCCTGGTGACACACCTGCGCACAGGGCCTGAGGGGCTCACCTGCTTGTGGGGGCCTCACGGCACACCCGCTCACGGGGCCTGGTGGCCCACATGCCTTCTATATTTTTCTTTTTTGATTTTTACTGAGAGGTCCTGGGGATAGAACTCAGGTCCCTCCATATGGGAGACAGATGCCCAACCATTTGAGCCACATCCATCCCCCTGCTGTATCTTTTAAGGTTGACCAGAGATACCTAGAGTTAGTTTTTTTCCCATACAGGATGGTCATATAATAAACCAGCCTTAGTTTATCACCAGCATTCTAAAAACCAGGCCTAGGGAGAAAAACTAGGCCTGGGGACACATGCATGATTTCTAATATAGCGAATGTTTGGCCTACCCTGATTACTACAAAATCAGGACAGTGAGAATATTCGTATCTAAATATCATTTTGGTATATATTAGTCTCTTCAACCATAACAGTTTTTTCTTTTCCTGCTTCATTTTTTGGGTAATATAGTTGGTCTTTTATTAAATAGTTTCATGTTCTTGGGTTCTGTATAGGTAAGCTCTGCCTTAATTACTATATTCTGAATATATCTATTTATATATGTTTTTGCAATTTTTGTTGTCATATTTTTATCAATAAAATAAGCTTTAATATACTTTTTGTTTCATTCTTGGTGTTTTTATTTCCTTATCAAGTTTTAGGGGATGTGTATCAATTGATGTTTTTTGTTTAGCAATTAACTCTATTGGGAACCTTATAAAATAAATTTCTGCATTTAATGTGAGAAGAAACTAACTTTAAACTTTTTTTGTGTGTCCAATATGTTAGATTATTTGACTTTAAAGTTTCATTGTCTGAGGGTGACATGCAATAACAAATTAGTGGGTTTTTTTTTTCTTTCTTAATCCCTTCTTCCTAGTCAAAGGATTTGGTGAAAACCTACCCTCCCTTTGTAAACTTCTTTGAAATGAGCAAGGAAACAATTATTAAATGTGAAAAACAGAAACCAAGATTTCATGCTTTTCTGAAGGTAATGTACATTTCTTTTTAATAAAAATATGGGAATCATTTCTGAAGAAATTTCATTAAAAATTACCAAAAAATTATATAAATTATAACTTTAGTAAAAAGTCCACGTCAGAACATCATAGTGTTATCTGTTAATTTTAGCATACATGGAGGTGGCAGTGATGTTTAGCTTCAGAAGATTTGACATACTAGGTGGTAGGGGTTGAGGCAGCTGAGTGAATGAGAATGTTATATGTGGTTTTTTTTTTTTTTAAGTTATACATTCTTTAGCTCTCAAACTTCTAATAACTTTTCAGCGAGATTTTTGTTTTGCCTTTAATGATTTTTTTCAAATGCCTTATTTACACTCTTTAACCAAAAAAGTCAGCATTTATAATATATATGTATTTTAAAGATTTATTTTATTGATCCCCCCCGCTGCTGCACATTTTTTTCTGTGTCTGCTTGTTTACCTTTGTTGGGTCATCTCGCTGCAGTACCTTTGCGGGCACTGGCCAGCTTGCCTTCACCAGGAGGCCCTGGCAATTGAACCCGGGGCCTCCCATATGGTAGATGGGAGCCCAATTGCTTAAGCCACATCTGCTTCCGATAATTAATATTTTAAAATTGTTTTTGTCTTGTGAATTACATCGATTAAAGAGAAACTTACAATAGGATACATAGCGCTGTGTAGTGCAATTCACTTTCTGTTTGAGATATTACTCTAACCCTTGGCTGGCTAGAAAGTCATTCAGGCCCTGGAAGATTATTCAGCCCCACTAATCTGCCAGAGAGCCACTGCCACCTCATCTCTTCTGCTAGTTCTGCCACTGATGGTAGAGTATAATCCAATAAATGTAAGGTGTCAAATCTTTTCAGAAAACCTTTTCTTTTTTTGGTTTTGAATAAATTAATTTTTTTCAGATAAACCAAGCTAAACCAGAATGTGGACGTCAAAGCCTAGTTGAACTTCTCATCCGACCAGTACAGAGGTTACCCAGTGTTGCACTACTTTTAAATGGTACTTGTCTGATCTGTTTTCAATCTATTTCAAAATTTTTCATGGAATTATTAATTCTAAAAATGTTTATTTAAATTTTCTCATTTTCATAGATTTCTTATCTCTGTAATGTCATCCATCTATATTTCTTTTTTTTTCCACTGTTTTTTTAGATGGTACTGGGGATTGAACCTGGTACCTCGTACATGCGAAGCAGGGGCTCAACCATTGAGCTACACCCACTTTGCCATATATCTCTTTTACATTGAGAACAGTCTTAGGTATAATATTAAAACATAACCATTCGTGCTACAAACATACATTCTGGCCTAACCTACTTTTTTGTTCTGATATCATTTATATTGACTAGTATTGTGCCTTTTGTCTATCCACTTAAAATCTTATATTCTGTGGTATGTCACTAATTCAAAATGGATCTACATCCATATAAATTCAAACTTCTCCTTCAAAATCATAAGAAGAGAGTTGAGTCATATGTCCAAAGTATTTTAGCTCTTTTTTGAATTTTAGTAAGATTTTGAATACTTGGCCTTATGCTTTTTTTATTCTTAGATTGTTCGGAATACTCTTAAAACTTAAGAGAATTAGTTTTTATGAATAGATTTTGCCAGTGGTAAAAGAAACAAACCAAAAAACCATATTTATATGCCTTTACATTTAGCTGACTAAACTAGTGAATATTTTTAGGGATGTGTACAGTTTTTATTTATTTGTTTTAATAAAGTATGAAAACTAAACTATGAACAGAGATGTTTATAAAAGCATTATGATCCCTTGGCCTTAAATACAGTATGGACAGCAAATAAGGAGGCTCATTTTGAGACACTGATCAATATTTTTCTCTAAAACATTTTGGTTTAATATATGAATTTGAGTAGAAAGTAAAAAAAATCATAATTTTTTATCTTCAGAGTTGTTATCTAACGTAGCTGAGAATTATTAGCTTGCAAAATGTTTTTTCCCACCTTTAAAACCTATCATGGAGTGGATGTAGCTCAGTGGTTGAACACCTGCTTCGCATGTACAAGGTCCCAGGTTCAATCCCTAGTACCTTCTAAAAAAAAAAGAAAACAAAAAACATATCATATTTTACAGATTATAAGGAGAATATATGAACAGACTTTTAGGTTTCTAAACAAAATATATTTTTTGCTACTTTACATTTCTTTATTACTGTTTCATTAAGTATTTATAGAAATCTATCGTGTCATGACTAAAATGAACATGATTTCTAAGCCTTTTTCCTATGGTTCCACTTAAAAGACAAGCTAAACATACTACTTACTAGATTGAGCATAGATTTGGTAGTTGTGCCAAGGGTGGCGCAGGAAACATAATAAGCAATCTGGATAAGAAGAGTCAAAGTGTATTTCCTGGACCTGTTACCAAAGTAAAACTTGCTTTTAAGAGCACCAAATGTGCTCTATGCTGGAGCGCCCCCCACCCCCCCAGATGAAATATAACATATATAATGATTTCTGAGCTAATTGAGGGCCATGTGTTTTCATTCAGCACTCTGGAGAGTTTGAGGAGTCTAGGAGTCCCGAAGCTTTACTAGAATAGAATTGAGACAATAGTGTATGAAAACTTGCTTTTCATATTCTGAAAATTTAGTCAGTAAAAAATGTGGAAACCAGAGCTTAAGGGAATATTGCTTAAAACTTTTTTATTTTTTATTTTTTTAAAGATTTATTTTATTACATATCTCCCCTTCCCCCCGCTGCGGCGGCACGCCGAGAGTGGTCACTGCGCAGGCGCGACTTTCCCTGCTTGTAGGCGGTCTCTGCATCCGTTCACGGCCGGCTTTCAGTTCGCGGGTGGCTGGTTGCGCTCCATCCGCGGGCGACCTGACCTGCCCTGCCCGTGGCGGCTCTTGCCATGTCCGTGGCAGCTTCTTGCCCTGCCCACGGCAGCTCCGGCCCGCCCATGGCGGCTTGCCATTCTCAAGGTGGTCTGCCCGCTAGGAGAGGTCCCCAGGAATTGAACCCGGGGCCTCCCATGTGGTATGCCGGTGCCCTATCCACTGGGCTATCGAGCCGGCCCCTAAAACTTTTTTAAAAGTAGAGGTTAGATATTATTTTATTTTAAAAAATTAATCAGCGTATATGTATCAAGATGGACAGCAGTTTTTAAAGTCTTAGAAGGAAAACCACTGACTTGTTTTTAATCATGGAAAAAATATTTCATCATTACAGATCTTAAGAAGCATACAGATGATGAAAATCCCGACAAAAGCACTCTAGAAAAAGCTATTGGATCACTAAAAGAAGTAATGACGTAAGTACATTATTTCAGTTTCTTATTGTTCCTTAGATTTACAATGGAATTGATAGGAGAAGAGAAAAATATCAATAGAAGCGACATAGCTCGATCAGAAATGATAATTTCTGGTTGTTATGACCAGAGTTGATAACTTTGTTTCTTTTAATTTTACCTCATGTAAGGCACTTAAACTCTTTGGAATTCATGTATTTAATAGATTTGATTAAATGATTTTTGAGATTCTATAAAAGCACTTTTATAAGGAAGAGTTTCTTAATATTCTTACACAAGAACGCTTAGAAACTTTACGAGCTCTAGAAAAGGTACAACACTAGATAATGTTCAAATTAGCTAATATCAGCTTCTGTCGCTGCTGAAATGGTTATGCATTTAAATTTTTAAAATTTCTTTTCTTTTTTTTTATTTTTATTTTTATTTTTTTTAAAGATTTATTTATTTTATTACATATCTCCCCTCCCCCCCTCTGCGGCGATGCGCTGAGACTGGTCACTTCGCAGGCGCGGCTTTTCCCGCTTGTGGGTGGCTTCTGCTTCTATTCACGGCCGGCTTTCAGTTCGCGGGTGGCTGGCTGCGCTCCATTTGCGGGCGACCTGCCCTGCCCGTGGCGGCTTTGCCCTGCCCGTGGCGGCTTTGCCCTGTCCGTGGCAGCTTTTTGCCCTGCCCACGGCGGCTCTGGCCCGCCCATGGCGACTTGCCATTCTCAAGGCGGTCTGCCCGCTAGGAGAGGTCCCCGGGAACCGAACCCGGGGCCTCCCATGTGGTATGCCGGCGCCCTATCCACTGGGCTATCCAGCCGGCCCCTCTTTTCTTTTAGTATAAGTTGATTGTTTACTTATTGTTGTGTTTTGAGAATTCTCTATGTTCTGGTTAAAAGGCTTTTATCAGATATGAAATTTGCAAATACTTTCTCCTAATCAATGGCTTCTTTGTCTTAACAGTTTCTTTCAAAGAACAGGAGTTGTAGATTTTGATGGAGTTTAATTTATCATTTGTTTTCTTTTACGGTGTTTCCATAGCTTTATTTAAGAAATCTTGGCCTAACCTAGTCACAAAGATTCGGTATGTTTTCTTCAAGGTGATTGTAGTTTTATATTCTACATTTAGGTCTATGATCCTTTATGATTCCCGCGCCCCCCCCCCCCCCCTTTTGGAGATGCTGGGGCTGGGGATTGAACCTGGGACCTTGTATGTAGGAAGCCAGTGCTCAACCACTGAGCCACATCAGCTCTCTTTTCCATTCTATTTATTTATTTATTTATTTATTTATTTATTTATTTCTCCCCTCCTCCCTCGTTTTGCGCTTCCTGTCTGCTCTGTGTATGTTCTTCTGTGTCTGCTTGTCTCTTCTTTAGGTGACACTGGGAACCAATCCTGGGACCTTCTGGAGTGGGAGAGAGGTGCTCAATCTCTTGCGCCACCTCAGCTCTCTGGTCTGCTGCGTCTCTTATTGTCTCTCTGTGTCTCTTTTTTTGTTGCGTCATCTTCCTGCACCAGCTCTCCGTGCATGCCAGCACTTGGTGGGGCCAGCTCACTGCGTGGGCCAGCTTGCCTTTCACTAGGAAGCCCCGGGAATCGAACCCTGGACCTCTGATATGGTAAACAGGAGCCCAGTTGCTTGAGCCACATCCGTTTTCCTCATTCCATTTTGAGTTAATTTTTGTATGTGTTGTAGGGTATAGATTGAAGTTCTTTTTTTTCCCATCATATGGAAGTCTAAATTTCCAACATTATTTGTTGCAAAGACTATCCTTCCTCCACTGAATTGATTTTACAGATTTGAGGTAAATCAGTTGATCATAATATGTGAGTTGATTTCTATGCAACTTTCAAAGAATATGTCCAACTTCATTCTTTTGTCTATGGATATCCAATTGGCCAAGCACCATTTGTTGAAAAGACTATTCTTTCCTCCCTTGAATTATCTTGGTTCCTCTATTGAAAATCAATTGACTGTAAATATAAGGATTTATTTCTAGACTCTCAATTCTATTCCACTGATCTGTATGTTTATCCTTATGCCAGTTTCAGCTGTCTTGATTACTCTTGCTTTGTATTAAGTCTTTTTTTTTTTTTTCTGCCATATTGGGGCCTGAGTTTGAACCCAGCACCTCCCAGGTGTGAAGTAGGTGCTCAACCACTTGAGCCACATCCGCTCCCGTGTATTAAGTTTTGAGATCAGGAAGTATGAGTCTTTCTCCCTTTATTATTCTTTTTCAAGATTGTTTGTGTATGAATTTGCATATGAATTTTATGATCCTCAGCTTGTCAATTTCTGCAAAAAAACAAAAACCACACACAAACACACAACCCAGCAGAGATTTTGGTGAGGATTGTGTTGAATCTGCAGATGAATTTGTGAAGTATTATTGCCATCTTAACAATATTGTCTTCTGATCTATTAACATTTATTTCTATTTATTTTGGTCTTTAATTTCTTTTAACAATGTTTTATGATTTTCAGATTATGAGTTTTATACTTTTGTTAAATGGCTTTCTAAATATTTTGTTCTCGGATGCTATTGTAGATGGAATTGTTTTCGTAATTTCATTTTTTGAATTGTTCATTGCTGTCTATAGAAGTACAATTGACTTTTGGCTTTTTTTTTTTTTTTTTTTTTTTTTTTTTTTTTTTTTTTTTTTTTTTTTTTTTTTTTTTTTTTTTTTTTTTTTTTTTTTTTTTTTTTTTTTGAGGTCCTGGGGTAGGGTATTGAACCCCAGACCTTGTATGTGGGAAGCCGGCATTCAACCACTGAGCTACACGGGCTCCCCTACAATTGACTTTTATATATTGATCTTGTACCCTACAGTCTTGCTGAAATTGCTATTAGTTCTAATAGTCCTTATGGATTCTTTAGGATTTTCCACATACAAGGTCAGGTCATCTGTGAAAAACTGCAACATCTGCTTTTATTTCATTTCTTGCCTAATTGCCTTGACTAGAAGTACAATGATGAATAGAAGTGGTGAGAACGGACATCCTTGTCTTTTTCCCAATCTTAGATGGGAAGCATCAAGTCTTCAACATTAAGTATATTATTAGCTGTGAGTTTTTTGTAGATTCCCTTTATCAGATTGAGAAAATTCCTGTCTGGTCTTACTTTGCTGAGTGTTTTTAATTATGAAAGTGTGTAAGATTTTGTCAAGTACCTTTTCTGTGTCTATTTAGATGGTCATGTGGATTTTCTTCTTTATTCTATTGATATATGGTGTATTAACATTTTTTTTTTTTCCACATTAAATCAATCTGACATTCTTGTGATTAGTTCCACCTGGTCACGATGTATAATTCTTTCTTTCATATACTGGATTTGGGTTGCTAGTATTTTGTTGAGAGCTTTTGTGTCTATATTCACAAAGAATATTAGTCTGCATTTTCTTGTGATGACTTTGTCTAATTTAGGTAGTGGGAAAATACTGGTTTCAGAGGAATTGAGAAGTGTTTCCTCCCTCCCTTAGTTTTGGAAGAGTTTGTGAAGAATTGACTTTAATTATTTAAGTGTTAGATAGAATTCATCAGTGAAGCCATTGGGGCCTGTGCTTTTGTGGGTAGCTTTTTGATTGCTGCTTAACTATCATGTTATAGATATGTTCAGATTGTCTATTTCTTCTTGCCAGTTTCTGTAGTTTGCATCTTTCTAGGAATTTGTCCATTACATCTAAGTTATCTAATTTGATAGTTATTCATAGTGTTCTCTTATGATCTTTTTTTTTTAATGTCTAAGTTTTCTCTTAGACTTTTTTTTTTTTTTTTAACATATCCCCCTCTTTCTGCTTGTTCTTGCTGTGTTCATTTTTGCGTTCTTCTGTGTCTGCTTTGTCTCCCCCCATTGTGGTGACGCACCGAGTCAGCTCACTGCGCAGGCGGCTTGCCCCGCTTGTGGGCAGCTCTGCTCCGCTCGTGGGCGGCTCTGCTCTGTTCGTGGGCGACTTGCCCTGCCCTCGGTGGCTCTGCCCCACCCATGGCAGCTTGCCCTCTCAACGTGGTCTGCCCGCTTGGAAAGGCCCCTGGGAACTGAACCCGGGGCCTCTCATGTGGTGAACTGGTGCCCTATCCACTGGGCTACAGCCGGCCCCCTGGTCTTTTTAATTTAGTAATGATGACTCTACTTTTGTTTCTGATATTAGTTGTTCATGTGTTTTTTTTTCCTTTGTCCAGTTTAGTTAAAGTTTTGTCAATTGTTGTTCTTTTTAAAGAAACAACTCTTGATTTTGTTGATTTTTCTCTATTTTTCTATTCTCTATTATTAATTTCCACTCATCTTTATTATTTCATTTC
>PVKH010046110.1:0-10440 GCA_004027955.1 Chaetophractus vellerosus
CCTAGCAACTGTCTGCTTCTTTTATTCAGTGGCTCCAGGGCTATTGTTAACATTGTCTGGCATGAAACATGCTAGGATTACTTCAGAGGATACTGTGGCATGTCACTCTATACCACCAGATTTATTCCACTTCTGAAAGTATATTTTTAGTAACAACAGATGAAATGGCTAAATAAATTATGGTATCTTCATACAATGGAACGCCAAGATACCATTGGAAGGGATGATGTAGCACTATATTCATTGACCTGGAAAGATGTTGATGTCTCAAGAACATGTACAAAATTATTCCACTTATGTATAATATCGGATATCTATATCCCTATATATTTATATCTGTAGACTGATGTCTGGAGGACTGTTCATAAATTAACTCCATTTATCTCTGGATGGTGGATTTTGAGATGACGTTTTAAAAAACTTTTTTTTTTAATGGTTTTACGTGTTTGTGTAATTTTAAAACTTCTTGCAGAGAACAAGTCTCATTTTTAGTAGTAGCAGAAAATAAAGCTAATTTCATTTAGAAAAGAGATGTCTCCTACTAGATTTTCATTGAGTGGCTTTGCAATTCCACCTTCTTTAATAGAACCAGAAAACTTTACAAAGTCCATATTTGTGACAGAGGCTTTTCTAGGCACCAGGCAAGGAGTCATTTAGATGAACCCTAAACTTGCCCTTTCATAGCAAATTGAAGCAGAAACACAAAAGACACACTAACAACAAAATAACAACAAAACTTACATATTCGACAAATGTGAAAATTCAGGGTTTCCCTACCCTCTATTGCCTAGTCTATTTTAAAGTCTACAGATACACCAGTCAGAATCTAGGTATGAAAATTCAAGTTGCTCAGATACAATTGCCACAGGGACCTTAGAATTTCAAAGGTGGACAAGAGTTGTAGGGTCATTTTGTTCAACTGTCCACATGATACAGGACTCCCTCCATGGATGTGTCTCTCATATCTAATGAGATGTGAGCAAGTTTCTGGTAATTTACATTCTGCTGGAGCTCTTCAGAGAAAAAAAAGTGTTTTTTTTTTTCTTTAACTTCACTGAGAATATGTTTAGAAATCAGCTAATGGCATTTGTCCATGGTTCTTAGGTCCATTCTCATAGCTGTATAGTCAGGAACCTTGATGAGATGGCGGTGGCAAGAAGGCGAGAAGAGGGCCTTCAAAAGTTCTTAAGCATAATTTTAATGATAATTATGAGGCAACTATTAAATAAATAACAGGGATCAATGTGTTTGTTATGGATTAATACAAGAATGATGCTAGAACTACAAAGGAAGGAAAGGAAAGACAGAAGAGGAAGAGAAATATTTATGGAACAAGGAAGGACATACAGAGGTAAACAATACATTGTAAAGTTGGGATGGCAGGGGAGAAGATATGGTAAAGGTAGCATTAGATATGGAAGAGAATTTCTCAAATGACATTCAAAAGGCCAACACTGTAAAGTTTAGACAGCAGCCAACTAATTTTCTTTGGCAAAGAAAGTTCAGGATCCACGAATCTGGAAGCACAGTATCTTTTGTATTAATGTAGTAGTTTCACTTATTACCTGGGCAGTGAGATCCTATTTATCATGCCCAGAGATTTAATAGTCTAAAAGGAAAAACAAAACAAAATAAGGGTTATTAACCTGGGACTCCTGAAGGGTCCATGGATAGAGTTCAGTTCACCATGAACTGAGATGATGTTTTAGTTTCTTACTATGAGTCAGCATAAACAACATGAATTATTTGGCTCATGGTTTTGAGGCTAGAAAAAATCCAAAATTAAGGTGTCAGCAAGGTGTTGCTTTATCCTAGAAGACTGGGTTTCTGGAGTTGGCTTCCAGCAACCCTTGATCCTTGGCTTTTCTGTGACATCGTAAGGCATATGGCTGCATCTTCTTTCACATCCAGGTTTCATTGACTTCCAGCTTCTGGCTGCTCCCTGTGGCTTCTCTCTGTCTGACTTTCACTCTTGTTTATAAAGAACTCCAGTAACCCAGACTAATGCCCAGCCTGATTCAGTTGGGTATCATCTTGAAGAGATCTCATTTCCAATGTGTCCATACCCACCAGAATGCAGACCAAGCCCAAGTATATATCCAAACCAGGTACATAATTCAAATCACCACACATGGGGGAAAAAGTACCTTATTTTTACTAATTTCTAAATATTAGGCTTTCCTTCAATTATGAATATAGGCACACAATTACAGTAGTATTAGAAGCACCTGTGACTTTGTCACCAATGGCACTCACCTGAAACAGATAATCATACATTAGAGTTTTTGCAAAAACACTGTTTATGCTTATCACTTCCCTCAAAATTATGGTAGATTTTAGACCTTCTGCTCAATCCTATTTTTTAAGGAATTAAATAAGTGCATATATTACTATATCACAAAAGGATTTGAAAATTTTAATATGTGTTTTCAATATAATGGGTTCCCTTTGTAATCATCTGATTTTATTTTATTCATGTAAACACATTTTTCTAAAAAGAGGCCTATAGGCTTCATCCACCAAGAACTACTCCTTCCTTATACCCAGCTGAAACAAGCAAGATAAAACACTTGCTCTGAGGGCACGTGTACCTACCTGGGTCCGAGGAGGCTCTGAATTTTTTCTCTGATGTGACTGACCCTAGAATCCTCCTGGCAGCCTGGGGTCTCAAATCCTGCTAGCAAAATGCAGGCATGTAGGAAGGGAGAAGGATCACTCTTCCTGTCAAAGGGGTTTTCTTATTTAGTTTTATTAATAAGTTTTGGTGGTAGATGTATAAATTTCCTGGGGTTGCTGTAACAAATTACCACCAACCGAGTGGCTCACAACAAAATGAATTTATTCTCTCATAGTTCCAGAGGTCAGAAGTTCAAAGTCAAGGTGCCAGCAGGGCCTCTGGGAGAATCTTTCCTTCTTTCTTCCAGCTTCTGGTGGCTCCAGGTGTGCCTTGGCTGGTAACTACATGATCTCAATCTCTGCCTCCGTTTTCACATGGTCTTCTCCTCTTTCTCCCTGCCTGTCGTTCCTCTGTGTGCCTTTCATAAGAACACTTGCCGTTGTTTTTAGGACCCACCTGATAATCCAGGAGACCTCATCTTATGCACATATGCAAAGACCCTTTTTCCCAAATAAGGGTACATTTCCAGGCTCAGGGAGTTAGGACACAGACACAGCTTTTCTGGGGCCACCATTCAACCCATCTCAATTATACGATTTGACATGATTACCCTGGACAGCTAAAACATATTACCATAAAAGATTATGCTCACAAATAAAGGAAATAAATGTGCAAAAATGACACTTAGGACACCTGTTCTGGGCTGGGATGATTTAACCAAGTTGACAAACTTGCTCACATCCCAAGTGTCCCCAGTGTTGCTGTAGGAGTAATGAACTCAAACCCAGCTGAAATCAGGAAAGCTTAAGCATGAAGGTGCAAACATCCGTTTGCTTTAAGCAATTGTATTTTGCCCACATTGTCTGCACCATCTTGTGCACATAGCACTCTTGTTACGATTCTGTCCAAATGGACAGATGGTACTAAAGGGAGAAAATAGGAACCGTCCCTAGCTATGGTGTTTGGGTGCTTTCAACAAAGGACGCACCTACCCAACTCTGCCTCTTCAAAGCAGCTACAATGTGGAGCTTGTAGCAGATGGTTCTGCCACGTCAAGCCCACAGCTGTGTGTTTCTGGCACAGGAACAATGTTTGAATTCTATACAGAAATTTTGTAAGATATGTTTCTTGTTGCCTTTTCATGAATTTTATTTGGTAATTTTTTTTACACTATAAAGAGTCTGGAGACCATATTGAGAAAATGTTGGCAAGGGAAAGCTATTAGTTAGCTAGCCAGATTTATTTAAAGGGGATCAATCACATATAATTCTTGGAAGAGAGGTGGCCCGTTGGCACCGATTATGCATCCCAACAAACCCAGGGCTTCAATAGCAGTGAAACTGTGTTCAGTCTCATGATCACTTAAAATTAGATTCCTCACTGGCTTTCACAGCCAGGCGGGAAAAGGGGCCTAAGCAGTTCTTCAGGAAACAGTAAGAGGCTAGAACACTTCGTGGTCTAGAAAACTCGCCCTCTGAGAATATCCAACATTTATCACTTCAAACTCAGGGGAGAAGCAGCAGAAAACGTCAGGAATTTTTTGAGGTAAGAAGATACAATGTTGCCTGATTTCAAAGAAGTGATGCCAGGTCATGTCTGGGTCCAATTTGAAGGACTTGTGCCATCTTCGCTCTAGGGACACTCAGGATAAAAATCACTGGGCAGTTTCTAGACTTCTTGAATTCCAGCTCCCTGCACAGACGCTATAACTTAGCACTCACACAATCTGTGTGTGTGCATGTGAGTGTGAGTGTGTGTGAGACCCCCAGACCTCAGCTCCCTTTCGGCAAAGGGTTACTGACTTTTCCACGATAACGGCAAGTCAGTGTAAACCCAGACATAGGACTCAGGTCTCTCTAATCCCAACCACGTGTACAATTCAACAAGACCCACTGACGTATTTAAAGAATACTGAGCAATTCATTTCAAGCTGAGAGGTACATGCTGTCTGGACTTTAAAACAGTTTTTTGTTTTTTTGTTTTTTTTGCTTCTAAGGAAAATGTACACTTTCCCTCTAGAAACCCTGTCATTTCCTCCTGGTTCCCTTAATCCTAAACCTGGTGTCTGAAACAAGTCTTGGGTGGCTCCCACTATGATGTTGAAAGACCCTAGGGACTGTTACTATTATCAGAGGACAGGGCCCGGGGCCAGGAAGGGCGTCAGCCGATGCTGTGCAGGGCTGTCCGCCGCTGGCAGCCAGCGCCAACTCTAGGCTGCTTTTAGTAGCTCTTCCTCTGATTGACAGTGTTCTGGGACCTGGGTCAGAGCAGCAGCAGCTGCATGAGGGGGCAGATTCCTCTGACGCACGTTTGATGGATAAACCAGAAGAATCTGGCAGTGGGCTCTATATTAATGGATGTGGGCAGCTTTCTCTTTCATGACTTTCTTGCTTTTTCATTTTGTTTGAGACTGAGTTTGAGAGTGAACGTTGTCCCACACGGTAGTCATGGCAGTGGGCAAATGAGATGAAATTCATGGAGCAATAGCATGGACACTCCACGCACCAAAAGTAGATGTACGAAAATGGAAATGACAAGGATGGCTGGGGCTGACTTGCTTTTTATAGGAGCTGAGCTTCCGCGGAGGAATTACAGAGGGAGGCTGTTTGGTTGAGCATGTGCTGGGGTTTTAGCAATCCTCACATAACCTGATTTCCTGGAGAGAAATAAAACCAAGCTCCCAAGTACTCAAGCAGACATCAGGAGTAAGAAACAACCATGTCAGGAACCGCAACTCATACTCCCACAGACAACCACTTGGTGGGTAATATCCGTATTTGACAATCAAGAGGTTTTGTGCACACAGTGTAAGAAGAGAAAACCAGAATGGCGAGGAATGACCATTTGAACAATATAACACCATCTCCATATAACATAAATCCCTATCCCCACTTCCCTCCCATCTGGTTTCTACCGCCAGGTAGATAAGATATAAGTAGGGTTGGCCTGGGACTGAGAAGATTCCTGGGATTCAGGAATTTTAGTGCTAAAACTTTGTTAGTTCTGGGCCAACTGGGAGAGTTGGTCACCCTAGAAATAAGAACTACATATGGGACAGAATTCTTTCACTTAGATACGAAGAAAATCCCTGTGTTAATAGATACGTAAACTCTAAGTATAATGGAAGGTATACAAACGGTTTGCTAATTTGCACAGTAGCCTACGCTCATTCAGGTCTTCTCTGAAATCTCGTCCTAGCTCCAATCACTATACATACAAGTCCTCAGCTTGGCAAGTGAAATGTCCACCTCTATATGTTAGTTTTCTATTGTTGCAAAATGAATCACCCCAAAACTTGGTGATTTTAAATAACAATAATCTTTTATTATTCTCATGGTTTCACCTGGGTTGGGAGTTCATGTCTTAAATCTGCTCTAATGCATCAGGAGTTTTGCCTGCAGAAGGCTGGAGAACTGAAATCATCTGAAAACTTGACCACAGCTGAAGGGTCTGCTTCCAAGGTAGCTCATACCTATGGCTGGCAAGTTGGTTCATGCTCCACATCAGCCTCTCCATAGGGCTGCTGGAATGTCCTTACGAAGTGGCAGCTATCTGCTTCCAGAGCTAGCGATCTGAGAAAGAACAAGGCAGGAGTGGCGATGCTTTTTATGATTTAGCTTTGAAAGTCACACACCATCACTTCCATGACGCTGTAATCATTTGAAGTCACTAAGTGCAACCCACACTCAAGTGGAGGGCAAATAGGCTCTATCTTTTGAAGGTAGGAGTGTCAAAGAATTTATAGATATCTTCTAAAATCACCACAGGTGAACAAACTCCACTGAGCGTTTAGCACTGGTAGAAGTATGATGATGCAGAAAACTTTCTGAAATGCTGGTTTTCATTCTAAAATTAATAATAATATTAGTAGCTAACAGGCATTATTTTAAGTATCTCACAGGCATTCTCTTGTTTAAAATGCACAGCAACCTTACGGGCAGGTACTATTGTTATCCCTGTTTAGCAGATGAAACAAAGCACAGAGGTTAAGTAACTTGCCCTAAGTCACTCAGTGAGGGCTGGAGCTTGGGTTCAAATATAGGCAAGTCACCTTCAGAACTGCTTTGCTGCATGTGATCACGTTTCAGTGTTTTTTTTTTTAAATCTAGAAAAACAAGGTTTGTGGTTTTCTTTGTTTAATTGGATTATTTTATGGTTACCGGTCTAGCGGTATTTTAAAAACCCTCACTGATCCTTCTCACTGACCTCGTGGCTTCTGTTTTAGCTTTAATCCAGATTACATTGGTCATTATAAGAAATTATGTTTTGGAAGTGAAAAGTTAGGAGTTTACAAGTTATCCAAAATAGCTGAGGAAAGCTGCCTTGCCCATCACGAATGATAGCTTTGAGATTAGATGGAAATAATAAATGAAAGCATTATGAAATCTGTAGAAATCTCTAGAGTTAATAGATATTCCCCAAATAAGGTAGCATCTCTATTTTACGTTCTATTTTTCTGCCTTACAACCTGAAGCAAAACAAAATGACATTAAGATAATTTGGAGAGTCACTATTAATTTGGATTCAGCTCATGAAGACTCCTGGGTTTTCTTCCACTGCATGCTTTACTAGCATAATTTTTTCCCCCTAGTTCACAGAGCTCCATGAACTTACCAGGTAAATGTCAGAGAGACTGGGAAAGTCCGAAGGTGCTTATTTGTAATTGAGTCTCCAGCCAATGGTTCACTGCCGCTCTCATCAAGGCATTTTATTGTACACAATTGGCTTTGGTTGGAAGCTGTGATGGCTGATGAGGTGTGGTACAGCCACCCGAAGCCTAAAGATGAACATGGGCTCGAGGAATTAATTGGGTGCAAAAGGAAATGACAGTTTGGGGGAGGAAGCAGCTTAGCAAACCAACCGTGCAAATTGTGTATTTTATTTAACAAACACATAACACTTACTATGTGCCATAAACTATTCAAAACACTTTTCAAACGTTAACTCATTTCATCCTCAGAACACTGTGAGATCAAACGATTTATTGGCCCCATTTTACAGCTGAAAAATCTCTTCACACTGCACAGAGCAGTTAAGTAACTTGCCCAAAGTCACACAACTAGTGAGGGCTGGAGCTGGGATTCCAGTCTGGGAAGCTTAGCTCCAGAGTCCTGATTTTTATCTACCCTACAATGTTGCTTAATAGTTTTGCCGCAGAGATTAGTAGATTCCAGAAGGATCATATCATCCCTGGTCTCAGAATAAAAACCCAATTCTCATCTGAATGTATAGGTGGGTGTGGGAATTTCCCTTAGAGAGAAGCAGGGCATGTGCGGGGGGTGGGGGGTGATGCGAGGGAATAAATTCTTCAGCTAACCAAATGTCAGTAGCTAAAAACTCCAGCCTGAATTGATATATATTGCAGCATGCTGTCTGATATTTCCCAGATGTGTGGATATAATATTAGAAGAGCATTTAATGTAATAGTCCTTTTGGCATTTAAATATGGGTGACAGGAACTCTTTAAGGTAGCATAAACAGAGCACACAGGTGTTAGAAAAACAGCTGTGAATAAAGGCCAGGTCTTTTCAAACAGAGAGAGAAATGGTGCAATAAAAGGGCTATAACCTTATGTTTTTAGGCTTATGACCTTTGTTTCATTAGGTGCACCTTTAACTGTGATAAACATCCACTTAAATGAATATCATTTCCTTACAATTACAGAAGGGTCATACATAATACAGTAAGTTCCCCTGGCAGCCTATGTGTTAGTCATGCATATTTCATGAGCAGTTTTATTCCCCAAGTCACTTTCAAGCAATGCTCAATCCCGTGGCTTTGGCGCATAGGAAATAAAGGTCTTGTCCGTAAAGAGATCCCAGAGCAATTATTGTAACTCTGCACTTTATCAAGGAGAGCAACCGAATGACCTGCTTGTAACATCTGACCGGCACTATTATCAATTTTCTTCTTAATATACTATTCGTCTTATTTATCAGTGGATAAGGGAAACATGTTTCTCTGATTCTATTTGCCAGATGTAAATTGCTTGACTGATGGTGAGTGATAGAAGGTGATCAGCCCTTAAGAGAATACTTGTAGCAACCTAATGAATGTAAAGAGGGAAAAAAAAGTCATGTCCCCATGCCTCCAACATGCTCAATACTTGTGGGGCAGCGAAAAATAGCTCACGGCCCACGGAGCATGGTCAGGCAATCTAAGTGAGCCGACATCTGTTTGTGCAATGTGATGTTTTTCCCAGCTGCATCAGCTGGTGGGAAATAAAGTGTTGGAATGATAATAAGCAGAAAGGAAGTTTGCAGTAACAGTGAAATATAAGCCTCTTTATAGTCTCAATATCTTTTGTGGGCAATTTCCCTTTTTCTCTTTTCAAGTCTATTGAGTTCATCAAGACAGCTTCATCTTTTTGAGCTCTCCCACCACGCTTGGAATGTGATCGAAGAAATGTGAATTGCATCTGCAAGCTTTTGCAGGTCGACTTTCTGAGGTGGAAAAAATGAAAAGCAATTTAACTTCTAAAAATTCCAATATTAGAAACATTGCCCATGCAGAAAGTACCTTTATTCTCTTTTGCCCCCTATAACTGCCCCCAGTCTGCCATATTTGATTTTCTTTAAAATGATAAAACCTGAGCTAAGTTAGGGCCACGATACTTTAATCATATCTGCATGTTCGATACCTTCCCTTTCCACCCCCACTCTGCCCCAAATAGATTTGGGTTCAAGCCTTTGTTCTGCATTGTCTAAGGTAGAGGGAGGAGAAAGAAGGAGAGGGAAGAAAGAGAGGAAGAAAGCAAGCAAGAGAGAGAGAGAGGTTTCCTCTCAAACCAGCTAAATTAATATTTACGTTGTTAAAATATTAGAGAAGCCACAGAAAATTATTAATGTAAAAAGATCATAATTATCTTTAAAATGGTGGCAGCCATTGAAATGTTAATCGTAATGCGCAGGGAGAGGGCTCATGTTCTCCGTGCCTGGTGCCTGGGGCCGCCTGCCTGGCTGCCACAGCTGCAATTGATCATTCCGAATCAAAGGGAGAGGGAGACGTCTCTGGTGGCGCAACCAGGGGGGGAAGCAAGCAGAGAAAGATGCTCTGTTCTGTGGGTCTGTTATAAAACAAAAAACAAAAAACAAACTCGAAGTGGAATGTGCTTCCAATTTCTCCTCTGTTGAATTTGCAACCCTTCAAAGCTTTCCCACAATAAATAAAGTTTCCAAAACCCATAGACCCTAAATGATTCATTGACAATTCTTCTGAACTCAGCAGTTTTTCTCTCTGTCCTTCCTTCCCACTCTCTCCCTCTCTCATTACCAAGGTCAGCACAGTTTGAAACAAATGTGAATTCGATTGTTAAATAGGAGACATATTTAAACTCTCTGAATGCTTTCATTTATACTGTATGTATGAGTTGAACTGTGTCCCCCAAGAAGATTTGTTGACATTCTAACTCCAAGTACCTGTGGATGTGACCTTATTTGGAAGTAGGATCTTTGAGGATGTGTTCAAGTTAAGATGAGTCATGCTGAATCTGGGTAAGCCAGAATCAAATATGACTGGTGTCCTTCTAGGAAGGAGAGAACAGACACTGTGAAGGCCATGTGAAGGTAGAAGCAGAGATTGGAGTGCTGCATCTACAAGCCGAAGAAGACCAAGAATAGCAAACACCAGAAGATAAAGAAGCAAGTTTTCAGAGGAAGCATGGCCCTGCTGACATCTTGATTTCGGACTTGTAGCCCCCATAACTATGAAACAATACATTTCTGTTGTTTGAAGCCACCTCGTTTGTGGTTCTTTATTACCCCAGCTCTAGGGAATTAAGACGGTGTTGTTTTGGGCTCACACTCGTGAAAAGTGAATGCATT
>PVKH010046111.1:0-10428 GCA_004027955.1 Chaetophractus vellerosus
TCTCCAGGAGGCCCCGGGAACTGAACCTGGGGACTCCCGTGTGGTAAACCAGAGCCCTACCAATTGAACCACAGCTGGTTCCCTCCTCCTTCTTCTGTTACCTTCCTCTTGGTGAAAGACAAAAAACAGGCTTTACAATTTCTTGTTGAAAGGGAGATAATTTCATCAGTGACAAATGTATTTCAGATAGGTGCTGCTAATCACTTCAGAATATATTATACTTCAGAAATTTTGCCAATTTTTGTAAATTGTAAAATATTACAATGTAATATTTCTCAGCAACACTTATTATGACATGGATGAATCTCATGGACAGTATATTGAACAAAGGAAGGCAGACACACAAAAACCACACTTTGTATGACCCCATTTATATGAAGCTCAAAAACAGACAAAAGTAATCCATTTAGTGATATAAATCAGAACAGTGTTTGGGATTATTACTTTTCTAAATTTTCTAGTTAAATGCTTAGTTTATACTCCTTTTTCTTTGTTGATGGTGTTGATGGTGTTGTTAATGGTGAAACTATTTAGAGTCACGATCTCAACCTTCAGATTAATTTTGTATTTACTAAATTTGTTTTGGTGTAAGATCTTGCTTTGTATTTATTTTACTGGTCTGTATTTGCACTTTTTAAAAAAGGTTTTTTAAAGATAGTGGTTAATAGTATAAGAATGTTCTTTCACAAAATGTTAAGAATATAGTTATACCCAGGAAAATTACAACTAATAGAACTTAGGAATGATAGTTTATAGTAATATTGTAATATTTTTGCAGCAATGGCAAAGAAAATATATCAATTCTAAGGGAAAATATGTCAATTCTAAGGGAAAATATAACAATAGAGGGGTATAAAGGGGTATGGGATTTTTCCTTTTGGAGTAATGAAAACATTCTAAAATCAACTTGACGTGATGCTAGCACAACACCGTGATGAAAATGAGTGCCACTGAGTGTACACTTTGAATGGATTGTACAAAGCCATAGGACTGTATAACACAATGAATCCTGTGGTGGAAGATGGACTATGGTTAACTGAACAAATATGAGAACATTCTCTCATGACTTATGGCAACGTGGGTTAGGGGAAAATACACCAAATGTAAGATACTGGCTATGGTTGGGAGTAATGTTTTGACTATGCTCTTTTATAGTTTTTAACAAATGTTTCACAACAATGCAAGGTGCTGGTGGTGGGGCAATGTATGGGGGCCCTGTATGATGATATGAAAGTTTGTTTCTTAAGTTCACAACTTTTGCTATACACTTATTGTTTATAGATGTTCATGTATGAATGATAAACTTCAATAAAGAGTATAAAAACGTACATAATGTTAAGTGAGTTTAAATTATATTTTCTAACAGATGTGCTTATCGAGTTTTCTAATGCTCAGAATGTACTCATTTGTTTACTGGATCCCTCACTTCCTCAGAGTTCCTCCCTAACATTGTCAGGTATTGCGATAGGTGTGTAGACACTTGGATAAAAGCCCTTGTTCATCTTCTTCGGGTCATACAGTCTACTAAAAGCAATTATAGCACAGAACTGTAGGTTTTCTGGGAACACACAGGAAAGCCTCTAACTTAGATGGGAGGGTAAAGAATTTTAATCTTACGCTTATGAAAAAAATTGAATTATCACATTTAAATATTTCAAATCAAATAACTTTTCATATCAAAATATTCTATTAGAGTAGTTCTATGCAAATGCAAGATACTGAATTATTATATTTTCATTTTATCTAAGCCAGAAGAGAACTTTATATATACAAATAAAATTTGGTAATATCTTTTTATAGACTACCAGACTACTTAGGGAGTGTAGGATGTTTTTACCAGTTATATTGGTTTACTATACTGTAATGCAATAATATTCTCTTTTTCTTTATCGTCTGTCTTCTTCTATTCCTCTCTCCTTGAATTTATTTCACTTTGTTTTTATTTAATCATAAGTATATTAAGATAATATTGAATTGTGATTTTTACAAAAAAGTAGCTTACCACTTCTCACTTCAGTTTCATAGCTGAAAGTCCATTTTAGTTGAAACTCAATTTAAACTATTTCTTTTTAATTAATTTTCTCTTATTTACAAAGTGAATATTATTTCCCTTGGTCTTTTAACTTCCTTTCTTGTTTTCTGTTTTCACACTTTGCTTTGAAAATCACATTATATCCTTGTTCCTTAAAACTATCATGTATTAATCAATCAATTTGGGGAAAATAAAAATTAGGACTATTTTTTTCTATTAGTCTTTATTTTTCTATTAGTTTCTATTTTTCTAAATAGTCTTGACCCAATATTTCTGTCAAAGAACTTGACATCTGACAAGTTATTTAGCCTGTCTGAATTTAAATTTCATAATATTAAAATTAAGAAGTTTAAAACAAATGATTTCTTAGTTCTCTTATATAAACTTTCAATTGTCTGTATTTATTTCTTGGTGAGCTAATCAAATTGTTGTTTTTTCATTTAATGTTCATTAAAAATTAATAACAGCACTTTATGTTATGCCACAAATTATATCAAGTGTGTGTGGGGGGTGCTCTTCTACAGTTATTGATTAGGCATTCATCATTTCTGTTTATCTTTGGCGTCAGGTGTCACTAACCTGATGTTTGTTTTTTTTTACTTAGAGAAGTTGTATCTTTAGAGAAAATCCATGCATCAAATACATAAAATATAAAGTTCCCATATACCACCTTAATATTAGCACCTAGCATTAGTGTGGTATATTGTTACAATTCATGAAAGAACATTTTTATAATTGTACTCAACTATTGACTATCATTTAAAATAGGGTTCGCTGTGTTGTACGTGAAATTTTAAAATTTTCATTATAGCAACATATATACAACCTAAAATTTCCCCTTAAAACCATATACACATATCTAATTCAGTGTTGTTAATTACATTCATAATGTTGTACTATCATCACCACCATACATTACAAAAACTTTACAAACAACCCAAATAGAAATTGCATAACTGAAACATTAACTCCCCATTCCCTATCCCCAGCCCAGCCCTTGGTAACCTATACTCAAGATTCTGACTCTCTGAATTTGCTTATACTCATTATTTCATATCTGTGACACTGTACAATATCTGTCCTTTTATATATGGCTCATTTCACTCAACATGGTATCTTCAAGGTTCATCCATGTTGTCACGTGTATCAGAACTTCCTTCCTTTTATGGTTGAATAATATTCCATTTTATGCATATATCACATTTAATTTATCCATTTAGTGTGTGATGGACACTCAAATTGTTTCCATCTTTTTGTAATTATGAATAATGCTGCTATGAACATCGGTGTGCAAATATCTGTTCCAATCCTTGTTTTCAATATTTTGGAGTGCATACCTACAAGTGAGATTGCTGGATCATATGAAAATTCTCTACTTAACTTTCTGAGGAACTGCCAAACTGTATTCCATAGTGACTGCACCATTTTACATTGCCACCAGCAATGAATGAGTGTTCCTATTTCTCCACATCCTCTCCAACACTTGTAATTTTTTATTTTCTTAATATTAGCCATTCTAATGGGTGTGAAATGGTATCTTATTGTGGTTTTGATTTGCATTTCCCTAATAGCTAACTACATTGAGCATCTTTTCGTCTACATTTTGGCCATTTGTATATCCTCTTTGGAGAAATGTCTATGCAAATACTTTGTCCATTTTTTAATTGGATTGTTTTGTCTTTTTATTGTTGAGTGGTAGGATTGCTTTATATATTCTGGATGTTGAACTTTTTTGGGACATGTGATTTTCAAATATTTTTTCCCATTAAATAGGATGTCTTTTCAGTTTCATAATAAAGTCCTTTGATGCACAATGGTTTTTATTTTTTAATGTTAGTTTTTAATGAAGCTTTTGATTTCAGAAAAGTTATATAAAAAATATAAGGGCTCCCCTGTACCCCACCCCCTCCCACTCTCACATTTTTCCCTATTAATAACATCTTACATTACTGTGGTACATTTGCTACAATTGATGAACAAATATCGAAGCATTGCTAATAAGCATGGCCTATAGTTTGTTATGGTTTATACTTTGCACCATACAATTTTATAGGTTTTGATAAAATGTATAATGACCTGTATCCATCATTACAATATCATGCAACACAATTCCAATGCCCTAAAATTGCCCTATAGTCCACCTATTCTTCCCTCCCCCTCCTGTCAGAACCTCTATTAACTACTATCTTTATATCAATGTTACAAGTTGTTCCATTACTAAAATAACAATAAGTCTACTTTGGTCCATGGCTGCCTCCCCTTCTTAGGTCTGGTACTTATGAACCTTATTCTTGTAAAATTGAAACTTAGCCTAATAGTATCTATTGACTAAGAGTTACCTCCTGAAAACTTCCTTTGTTATTCAAATGTGGCCTCTCTGTAAGCCAAACTCAGCAAATAAACTCACTATCTTCCCCCTGGTATGGGACATGACTCCCAGAGATGAACCTTACTGGCACCAAGGGATTATCACCATGTGCCATCCATTTGGAAAAAGACATTGACTGAAAGGGGGAGGGGGAATTAAATACAAAAGATTTTTTATGGCTAAGATATTTCAAAATGAGCCTGGAGGTCATTCCAGAGGTTACACTTATGCATGCCTCAGGCAGATCTCGCTAATTGTAACAACAAACAAAGCCTCAAAGGTGCTCTCAAGTGCTCTAGAGACATCTGGACACAATTGACAAGGCCCAAGAAATCAACTCGCCACCAATAGGCCTTACCTAGGAATATATAACCTATTTCCGCAATGTAACAGAGTCAAATTCATTTATACTTTTCCTACATATGATTCTTCTACCCCTTTTATTTGAACCTATAATTAGCACAATACCTGATAAATATATGTCGCAGAGACCTAAATCTTCAATCTGTTCACATGCCTGTTGAGCCCTGAATCTCAGCAGAGTTGCAGCCAACACCCACTCTCCAGTTCATCGGATTCACCAAGGACAACTAACAAAATGATGATGATGGACAATCCTTATCCCTCAAATCAAGGAACATCTACAACTGCATGCAAATTAGTTCCTTCCATCTTCCCCATAAGATCTAAACCCCCTCTCAGTCTGAAGCAGAATGAGCATCACCACCCCAAAATCCTCAAGATTGTGGAAGTTTTTAATTTTGATGAAGTCTCATTGATCTTTTTTTTTTTCCTTTTGTTGATTGTGCTTCGGGTGTAAAGTCTAAGAAACCATTGCCCAATACAAGATCCTGAAGATGCTTCCCTATATTTTCTTCAAGGAGTTCCATAGTCCTGTTTCCTATTTTTAGGTGTTTGATCCATTTTGAGTTAATTTTTGTATATGGTGTGAGATAGGGCCCCCCTCAATTATTTTCCATATGAATATTCAATTTTTCATTTGTTGAAGAGACTATTTTTTCTGAATTGAGTGGTCATCACTCCCTTGTCAAAAATTAATTGGCCATCAATGTGAGGGTCTATTTCTGAACTCTCAATTCAATTCAATTCAATTCAATTGTTCTATATATGTATCTTTGTGCCAACACCATACTGGTATAACCATTGTAGTTTTGTAATATGATTTAAAGTCAGGAAGTGTGAGTCCTCCAACTTCATTCTTCTTTTTTTAATATGTTTTTGGCTATGTAGGGCCCCTTACCCTTCCAAATAAATTTGGCAATTAGCTTTTCCATTTCTGCAAAGTAAGCTGTTAGAATTTTGACTGGAATTGAACTGAATCTGTAAACCACTTTGAGTAGAATTGGCATCTTAACAGTATTTAGTCTTCAAATCCATGAACACGAATGTCCTTCCCTTTATTTAGTCTTTTGCTGATTTCTTTTAATATTGCTTCATAGTTTTCTGTGTACAAGTCCTTTACATCCTTGGTTAAATTTGTTCTTAGAAATTTAATTCTTTTAGTTGCTATTTAAATGAATTTTTTTCTTGATTTCTTCCACAAATTGTTCATTACTAGTGTTTAGAAAAGCTACTGGTTTTTGCATGTTGATCTTTTATCCTGTCACATTGCTGAATTCATCTATTAGCTCCAGTAGCTTTGTTGTAGATTTTAGGGGCTTTCTATATAGAGGATTCCGTTATCTGCAAATATTCAAATGTGGATGTTGTTTGTTTCTTTTTCTTGCCTGTCTAGAGCTTCTAGTTCAATGCTGAATAACAGTGGTGACAGTGACCATCCTTGTTTTCTTCTGATTTTAGAGGGTAAGCTTCTAGTTTTTCACCATTGAGAATTGTTGGATTTTCATATATGCCCTTTAACAGGTAGGAAATTTCCTTCTATTCATATTTTTCTAAGTGTTTTTTTTTATCAAAAAAGGATGCTGAATTTTGTCAAATACATTTCCTTGTCAATGGGGATAATCAGGTAGGTTTTTTTCCTTTTGTTTTGTTAATATGGTGTATTGCTTTAATTGATTTTCTTATGTTGTTTCACCTATGCATACCTGGGATAAAATCCACTTGATCATGGTGTATAATTCTTTTAATGTGCTATGGGATTCAATCTGCAAGTATTTTGTTGAGTATTTTTGCATTTCTATTCATAAGAGAAATTGGTCTGTGGTTTTTTTTTCTTGTAGTATCTTTATCTGGCTTTGGAATTACAGTGATATTGGGACTATAGAATTGGATAGGTAGTGTTCCCTCTACTTCAAATTTTTGGGAGATTTTGAGCAGTATGGGTGCTAATTCTTAGAATGATCGGTAAAATTCACCTGTGAAGCCATCTGATCCTAGGCTTTACTTCTTGGGAAATTTTTGATGACTGATTAAGCCTTTTTACTTGTAATAGGTCTGTTGAGATCTTCTATTTCTTTTAGTGTCAGTGTAGGTTATTCGTATGTTTCTAGAAACTTCTTTATTTCATCTAGGTTCTCTAATTTGTTGGCTTACAGTTGCTCATAGTATCCTCTTAGTATCCTTTTTATTTCTTTGGGTCAGTCGTAATGTTCTCCCTCTCATATCTGACTTTACTTATTTGTGATTTCTCTCTTCTTTTTCTTTGGCAGTCTAGCTAAGTGTATATCAATTTTATTTTTAAAGAACCGGTTTTTTATTTTGTTAATTCTCTCTATGTTTTAATTCTCAATTTCATTTATTTCTACTCTAATCTTTTTATTTCTTTCCTTCTGCTTACTTTGAGATTAGTTTACTGTTCTTTACCTAGTTCCTCCAGGTATGCATGTAGGTCTCTGAATTTAGCTCTTTCTTCTTTTTAAATGTATGCATTCAGGGCTATAAATTTTCTTCTCAGCACTGCTATCACTGTATCTCAGATGTTTTGATATGTCATGCTGTCATTTTTATTTATCTCAAGAAGTTTACTGATTTCCCTTACAATTTCTTCTTTGACTCACTGATTGTTTCAGTGTGTTATTTAACTTCCATATATTTGTGGATTTTCCAATTCTCAGTCTATGTGTTGATATCCAGTTTCATTCCATTATCATCAGAGAAGATGCTTTATATAATTGCAATCTTTAAAATTTAATGAGATATGTTTTGCAACCCAACATGTGGTCTATCCTGGAGAATGATTCATTTGTATTTGAGAAGACTGTGTATCCTGCAGTTTTAGGGGTGCAATTTTCTGTATGTTTGTTAAATATAGCTCATTTATCATATTGTTCAACTTCTCTGTTGCCATATTGATCTTCTGTCTAGATATTCTATCTATTGATGATAGAGTTGTTGAAGTCTCTAATTACTATTGTAGAGTTGTCTATTTCTTCCTTCAGTTTTGCTAGTGTTTGCCTTGTGTATTTTGGGGCACCATGGTTAGGTGCATAAATATTTCTGAATGTTATTTCTTCCTGGTGGATTACCCCTTCTTTGTCTCTTATAAAAGCTTTTGACTTAAAGTCTATTTTGTCCAATGTTAGTTTAGCTACCCCAAATTCTTTTTGGTTACTATTTGCATGGAAGATATTTTTCTATCCTTTCACTTTCAACCTCTTTGTATTGTTGCATCTAAGGTGTGTCTTTTGTAAACAACATATAGTTGGATCATGTTTTACTTATCCATTCTGTCAATCTGTGTCTTTTGATTGGGGAGTTTAATCCATTAACACTCAGGGTTATTACTGTAAAGCAGGGGTTCTTAACCAGGGCTCCACAGACCCCTAGGGATTTCAGAGGGTCCGTGAGCTTGACTTGAAAAATCTCAATTCAATTAGATGTCCAACATGATATGAATGTTGCCTTGTCAAATACTATACTACAGCTTAATGTTCTTATTCAAGATAAACAGCAACGGTCTGTACATTGACATGTCTTTTAAAAAAAAACTTTAACTTTCCTATATTTTTTATGTATTAGATTATTATTTAATGTGTTAAGAAAAGCACATATGTCGGGGCTGGCTGTATAGCCCAGTGGATAGGGGGCCGGTACATCACATGGGAGGCCCTGGGTTCAGTTCCTGGAGACCTCTTCGAGTGGGCAGACCACCTGAGAAGGCAAACCCACCGTGGGCGGGGCAGAGCTGCCGTGGGCAGGGCAAAAAGCCACCATGGGCAGGGCAAAGCCGCCGTAGGCAGGGCAAAAGTTGTCATGGGCAGGGTGAGCCACCTGCGAGCGGAGCAAAGCCGCCTGCGAACAGAGCAAAGCCAACCCACGAACAGAGCAAAAAACCCACCTGGGAACGGAAGCAGAGCTGCCCACAAGCAGGGCAAGCCACCTGCGCAGTGAGCTAACTCGCATGTCGCCGCAGCAGGGGGAGACAAAGCAGACATAGAAGAATACAAAAAATGAACACACAGCAAGAGCAAGCAGAAAAGGGGAGGGATATGTAACAAAAAATAAAAATTAAAAAAAAATAGACAGATGGAAGAGATCTGGAGCAATATTTAAAATAAATAAATAAATAAAAATAAAGACAGATGGAAGAGGTCTGGAGCAATATTTAAAAAAAAGAAAAGCACATATATATGGTATGATATCATATAAAATATATTTTATTATTATATTAATTAATATATATTTTTTATTTTAGTAACTGTATTTCAATATATGTAATTGATTTTCTTTTTAATTTTATTTTATGCATTTAAAACCATTATTCTTGTGGGGACATGTTTGTGTGAGTGTGATATATTTATTAAATAGTACACAGTATAGTGTGGACTTAGTATGATTTTTATTTTGATGTAGCAAATTTTGAGTACAGGGGATAACTGCCTGCGAAAAGGTTGGTAAGGATGGTGGAGATGGTTTTGTGATTCCATGGGAAAACCCAAATTTCTAAGTGTTTGCTGAAAATGACCATTTGAACAGATGTTGAACCATGTTAGGTTATCAGGTATTGAAATTATGGGAAAGTTGTAAAACATAATTTTGAATAATCCTAAAATTTAATTTAAAGACATCCTGATGTTGAGCGTCATAAAACTATCTGCTGTTATTTTCTGAGAGGGGCTCCGTGGTTTTCAACTGACTACCAAACAGTTCCCTGTATCAAAAAAGGTTAAGAACACCTGCTGTAAAGCAGTACTTACTTCAGTTATCATATCTTCTTTGTGTTTCTTTTCCTTTATTACAACCTCTTTTTCTGTATAGTTGATCTTTTGTGATGTATCTGCTAAGCCCTTTCTCATTTCAATGTCTATATATTTTTAAATACTTTCTTTGTAGTTACCCTGGGGTTTACATAATTTCAAAAGACACTAACTTCAATATCATACATATTCTTTGATCCCATAACTCTGTTTACACTCTTTATGTTGTTTCTGTCCCATATTCTCTTTATATTTTGCCTGTCCATTATGAGGAAATAAGACTACCTATTATTCATTTTTTTCTAATTCTTATAAGAATTAAATAGTAGAGTTATAGATTAAGGATACAGTACTATTGGTTTTTTTTATAAAGATTATTTATTTATTTCCCCCCCTCCCCTTGTTTTACGCTAGCTGTCTGCTCTCTTTGTGTTCTTCTGAGTCTGGTTGTCTTTTCTTTAGGCAGCACTGGGAACCAATCCCAGGGCCCTCTGGAGTGAAGAGAGGGTGCTCAATCTCTTATGCCACCTCAGCTCCCTGAACTGCTGAGTCTCTCATTGTGTCTCTTCTATGTCTTTTTCTGTTGTGTCATCTTGCTGCACCAGCTCGCCATGTGGGCGAGCACTTCATGCAGGCCAGCACTTCTCTGTGGGCCAGCACTCCATGTGGGCCAGCACTCTGCATGGGCCAGCTTGTCATGTGGGCCAGCTTGCTTTTCACCAGGAGGCCTCAGGAATCAAACCCTGGACCTCTCACATGGTAGATGGGAGTCCAATCTCTTGAGCCACATCCACTTCCCAGTACTATTGGGTTTTGCATTCATTCATTTAATTGCCTTTACAAAGATCTTCACTGCTTCACACTGTTCTAAACCATACTTTCCAGTCTTTTCCTTTTAACTAGAAAAACTC
>PVKH010046112.1:0-10421 GCA_004027955.1 Chaetophractus vellerosus
CCATATAACATAGAATTTTCCAGCCTCAAATGTCAATAGTGCCAAGACTGAGTGAGAAGAATCATAAAACAGGGTAGGTAATGGGAGGGGTTTACTTCCTTAAGCTATCTGACTAATTTGCAAGTCAGCATTCTCAGTGGGATGAATGGTCACACGGTTCGTTGGGTTTCTACCACTCATTCAACAGGATTTGTTTTACAGAAACTACAATAGTCCAGTCATTGGTCATACATTGATGAGCAAACAGAGACATGGTCCATGTTCTTATGGAGCTTAAGTATAGTGTGGGAATCACATCAAATTGGGACAATAAGAAATATACAATTGCAGAGTCCTTTAAAGGGATGGAATTTCATTCTATGAGAAGACTTAAAGGAAACTGACAAAGTCTATGGTGTTAGACAAGGCTCTCTTGAGGAAATGTGCTTAAACTGAGACCCAATGGATGAGACTGAAGGGGTGAGTTAGATTTGATCAAGTGAAGTGCAGGGAAGGAATCTTATAGGCAGAAGGAATCACATCAGCAATGCCTTGTGGATAGAGCAGAGAAGAGAAAGAGCAGCCCCAGATGATGTTGAACAAAGCATAAGGTAGACAATGCCATGTCCTGTGAGCCGTTTTAAGTACTGTGATCTTTAGGAGCAAGGGGAAAGCCATTAATAGAAGGTGCTGACAAAATCAGGTTTGTTTAAGGTGGTTGAGCAATGGGATTCATAAAAGGTTGCTTGATGGCCCAGTGTCAACCTTGAAGAAAGACTGGTGAAATGTCATAGAGCTCTGCTGTAGTCCTGACCTCTGAATATTTATCAATAATTTGCATGAAAATATAGAGGAATTGCCAAACAAATGAACAGGTGTCACAATAGTGGAAAGAAACTCTATTATCATAGAAAATAAAAACCTTAAGATACAGAATTAGCTCAACAAACCAGATCATAGAGCTATAACCAAGTAGGTTGCAGGGATAAATGTAAAATTCTAAATTTAGTCTTTAAATAATTAAGTCTAGAGGCCCAGTTGCAGGAATGGCTTGGCAGCAGTTCGTGTGAAAATATCTAGATATTTGGCTGAATATGAGTCATTATTATGCTATGGTTACATGAAAGCCAACAAAATCTCAGGTTAAATTAATGGAAATAAATAACCACTGCCTTTGCCAGTCTATGTGGAGAATATTGTATTCATGTCTGAGCAAAATATCAAAGTCAGGACATTTAGAAACTATAATGCATCTTGATAAAGAAAAAGTGTATGGTGAAGGAAACCAAAAAAGAAATGACTCCATGAAATCATAATAAAGTCTTTTGGATGAGAACTGTAAAGTATTAGAACATATTACCTTGGGGTGTAAAAAGTCCCCTCCCACATGGGAAGGAGTTGCCAGTGACCACCCAGAACAAAGAAGCTGTGGGAGAAAGAGGCCTAGGAAGGAATTACCTCTTGAGGATGCACAACATGCCCCAGGACAGAAAAAGGGAGTTTACCAAGTCCAGATAGGGCAGAGTTCCCCTTCTATTGCACCAGTAAGAATTGTCCTATCCTTTCTGTTTTATCCCTTTCCTTCCTTTTGCTTCCTTTTGCTTCAAGCATGAAGTGAAGTCAATACAACTTCCTTTCCTAATAAGGATTGCCAGCTCAAAGCAGGATTGAGCTGGGGAGAAGTTTAAAATCAAGTTTGTGGTTTGGGTTATCCATTTTAGTTTCCGAAACAAGTTTCCTGTAGAACTGTTACTTAAGAGTGATTAGGAAGGTCAGGGGCCTGCCAGAGTTTTCATTCAGGAATATGAGAGAATCCCACCCCCTACCCCCGCTGAAGGGAGATGACAAGAGACAAAGATTGAGTTGTGATTTGATTATGCCATGAGTTCATCCTTGTGCAGCCAGTTATCTGTGCTCGTATAAACTTTTGCTGCACTGTGAGATACTTGAGTGCTGGCTTCATGGCCGGGCTAGAATCCTGCTTCAAGATACAATTTAGTCACCTGTAACATGGAGATGATCATTGCACCTCAGGATTATCGGTTTGTAAGCATTGCCCTTGGACCACACCCAGATAAAAGGACAGTGTAGAAAGAATCTGGCAGTTTTCTTAGACCCCAGAGCAAAGGCTCTCCTGAACAGTATCACCAGAAGCTGTCTGCTTATTGATAGGAAGGTGCAAGAAAACGATGGTGCATTTCCATCTCATGTAGTAACCTCATTTCCATCATGATTCTGTTATTGGCAAAATAAAAGAGGAATCTGATCTACTCTTACAGTGGATGAATGTGGGCTCTCTTCCTACAAAGCCATGCCCCATCTGTAATGTTGCAAGAACCCATGCCATAGGATTGTGTGAAGATACAATGAAATAGAAATAACGCATACAAACCATTTCTAAAATTACCAATATCCATTTTTACAATTTTAATAAGCTACATATCCAGTGTTTAATGTTTTTAACTCTTTTTGTCCCAGTTCAATTGGTTATCAGAAAGTAAATCTGAAAGAGGCATCTAAGGATTATTTATGAGAGTCTTCCCTTTTCTATGATCAAGTCAACTTTCCAACCCTTCATGATTTCCACTATGTTTTATACTTTTGGTAAGTATACAGTGATGCACCTTAATGCACTTGGGTTGCACAAGAAAATATTTTCTTATATCCTATACATTTCTTATCTCTATCTTGATTTTCTTTGATAAAATTTTTAACAGATTTATTTTGTTTGAATACCTATAAAGATGAAAAATTAGATAGCAATTGGCACATTGGACCCCCCTCCAACGTACTCAAACACACTTCCTCTAAGGTGCCACTTTTTTTAATCTTTTTCCAGATCAGCAACTGAACTCTTTCCTGATTTTCCATCAATTTATTCTTTATAATTCCAGCCTTTCACATTTTATCTAATAATGTATTGCCAAAATTGGATATAATACTTTAAATGTTCTGACCATTGTTGGGTGTAATGAAAGGATTATTTCTGAGCATTTAAATATTGTAGCATATAATATAATGCTACACAGTACTTATTTTTAAAAATATCTTCCTTATTATAAATAGCATTATTAAAAGAATGTGTCCCTTCAGCAATCACTGGTTGGCTACACAATAGCATGGGCTGCATTCACCTTCCCTGAGTATCACCAGCTACACGGAACTTTCAGAGTTTATCAATACAACATATTTCTCTGAATCAAATATTTAGTTGAATGCTTAAATTCATCTTTCTGGAACTCTACAACCAGGGTCCAAACAAAAATTACAGGCGAAGGAGAAATTTAAAACATAGTGAAATGTTAAGAAGAAATAAAAATTGTAAATAATAAATTACCCAAATCCCACTAAAAGAACATAAATCCAAGAGGAGAAGGAAATTAAATGGGAAACTATTCATCTTGATTTCTCTAATGTATGTCAATTTCCCTGGGGAGATAATAGGTTTAAAGGAATTCAAACATCAGAATGCTTGCTCAATTCATCCAGTAATTAGGTGCGAAAGAAAAATAAATTTCATTAAAGAAAGAGAACCAACTTTGACCTTTGTGTTGACCTGAGGCAACATATTTTTATAAATGCATTTGGAGTTCAAACATTTCTTTATTTTCTCCAAGTGATCTTTTATCTCTTAAAAAGAGGAATCAAATGAAATGATAGTTCTTATGAATATGAATCTTAGTTCAACCTGGTCCTGAGACTTTAACTTTCATCTGAACCCCGGGATCTGATCTTCTATAGTTGGCAAAATCTGATTAACTCTGGGAAAATAATCACATTCAGGGTTTTTTCTAATCAAAATTTGAAGTGGCCTAAAAAGAAAATGCCAGAAGACCCAGAGTAAATTACAGAAATAAATTTCAAGACTCTTTAAAAACAATTTTTTAAAACTTACAATGTATTCTCAGGTTGCTAAGGAAACAAAAAAGCACTACTGTGTTTTCCCACTTAATTGGTCATGGCATTGGAAAACTATCTTTTATATATTCAACAGGCTCATCTCAGTCTTATTTACATTGGCAGATCAATGCACTTCAAACATAATCAGAAACTGGGTTATGATTCTAGGTGAATATATATATATATATATGGAATATTGGAACAAATTCATAATCAGATCAGAAGAGTAAGAAGTGTCTAAAATGATTCTTCCTGAGGGAAAATGAATGAGTCTTTGATACATGACCAAGGAAGAAAGATCGTCATAGAATTTTTCCTTTCTTTTCTTTTTCACTCAATCTTTTTCATCACAGATTTTAATATCAACTTGTAGGAGGGTACAGTTGGAGCAAGGGAAAGAAATATATTTGTGTATTGAAGAACCATAACCATATCCCTCAGTGCTATGTTATAAAGCATTCTTTCTTTTTTTACCTTATTGTATTCTGTATAATGAAATAATACAGAATATAATAATGAAATCCTTAAAACAAGGAATGTCTTAATTTGCCAGGGCTGCTATGACAAATATCACACAATGGGTTGGCAAGAAGAATTTATTGGCTCACAGTTTGGAGGGCTAGAAGTTTAAAATCAAAAGATGTTGGCAAGGTCACGCTTTCTCCCGGAGTCAGCAGAGTTCTGATGCTGGCAGACCTCTATCACATGGTGATGCCCTTGGCCTCCTCCTGTGGCTTTCTCTGGCTTCTACATCTCCTGCTGCTCTGAGTCCAAACCTCCTCTTTTTATAAAGCCTCCAGTAATACAGAGCAAGACTCACTTTAGTTCAATGTGGCCACAACTTAACTAATATTAACTCCATCAAAAGGTCCTATTTACAAATGGGTTCACATGCTCAGGAATGCAGATTAAGATGAAGAACATGCCTTTTATCAGGGTACATGATCCAATCTACAACAGTGATTTTGTATAATTCATCTTTACGTTTTTAGTTCTAACACATTATCACCCACAGAGAGAAAATTCTCAAAACATGAGTAACAAATTAATCGCCGATACTATTCATCTTTATACCTTAGTTCACAAGGACTTCAGTAAAATTTCATTTGTCATCTTTTTTTTTTTTTTTTTTTTTTAAAGATTTATTTATTTTATTACATATCTCCCCTTCCCCCCGCTGCGGCGACGCACCGAGAGTGGTCACTGCGCAGGCGCGGCTTTCCCTGCTTGTGGGCAGTCTCTGCGTCCGTTCACGGCCAGCGCTTGATTCAGTTCGCGGGTGGCTGGCGGCGCTCCATCCGCGGGCGACCTGCCCTGCCCGTGGCGGCTCTTGCCCTGTCCGTGGCAGCTTCTTGCCCTGCCCACGGCAGCTCCAGCCCGCCCATGGCGGCTTGCCATTCTCAAGGCGGTCTGCCCGCTAGGAGAGGTCCCCGGGAATCAAATCCGGGCCTCCCATGTGGTATGCCGGCACCCTATCCACTGGGCTATCAAGCCAGCCCCCATTTGTCATCTTAATATAGAGGAAATACTGAAAGACTTGAAGGCAGAAGGCCTGGGTTCGATTTCTAACTTTTCAACAAATGAATTGTATGTCCATTCTTATTCTCAATTAAATGGGAATAATGAAAAAGGAAATACAATAAAATTTGAATGGCTCAATAAATTAGGATGTTTTATGCTAATAAAGAAATGAGACATCTATATTTAATGATATACAACTTGAAGTAGAGTGACCTCACAAAGAAACAAATACAGTCATTTGTCTAAATTGGAAATTGACCATGTGCCACAAGGCATTTACTCTTTTGGGGTTGCAGTTTTGGCATACTTTCAGTGTTAAAATCCTGAAGGAGCCTCTTCTTATTAGGACCAGCCGGCAATCCTAGATCAACTTCCCCAAATTTTACAAGGGAAAGGTGCTACTAGAGAAAGCAGGGTTGTAGGTTTGTGGTGATTTTTTTTCTTTGTTTTTTATTACCTGTAATTTCTAGTTTTGCATTATTAACTGTGGATTACTTATTTAAAAAACAAAACTAAGGCATTTTGTCTTTTAAATAGGGATGCTGCAGGGAGGGCTACATTTGTAAAACAGAAGGTGCTCTATTGTTAAACAAGAAAGGCAATACTACACACAAGATTTTTAAATGTAGAACATTAATACAAACAAGACATAGATATGCAGAGAGAGGTCAGCTGGTGTGGTGAACACAACAATTTACCAAAATCCATGTCCCCTTCTTTTTCTAGACATATGAAAGGACCCTACATCCTTTCCCTTTTGAAATTCATCGTGGCTATAGGATTTGCTCTGGCAAATGAAACATGAACAGAAGTAACAAGTGTCACCTCTGGGCAGAAGCATTTAAGAGCTGATGTGCAATTCTGCATGTTCTACTCCCCTCCTTGCAAATGAAGAGACAGTGTGGTGGACGTGGTGCAGCTACAGGATGGCAGAGCATCTCTCAACCTGGGTCACTAGGGTTCTGCGTAGAAGACTGTTCCCCTGGACAGCTGCCTGGTCCTCCAGCAGACTTTTCACCACTAAGAAATACACTTGTGTTTAGTTAAGCCATCAAAATTGTGGTGTTGTTTGTAGCTACAGCATCACCTGGTCTCTTCTGATTAACATGGTTGGCATACATAATAGTCCAAAATATGAAAGACTTGAGTTTGGTAGGAGCCCTTTCTAGAGTATGGTAGAAAACCAAAAGGTAAACCATGGCAGGGGTTGAGAGCAAAGGACTCAAGGCTTTATTGGGTAAAGTGAACTTGATATACTGCCCCTGATTTGACCCCTGGTGAGGTCCGCCTGTTCGGTGGCTCCTGCACTGCTGAACAGCTCTAAGCAAGGTTTCCGACCTGGGCTGTCCCTAGCTAAGTCTTCAGGTTTCTGAAATCTTTGACACATGGTAACTCTTTACACCATTTTATATCATCAGATGTTGCCAGTTTAAGGCCATGTTTCCCAAAGTATTTGCTTCATCTGATGTTAATGGATATTCCATAATAACCCGGTTTTAGTTTAAATATGTTTGGAAAAAGTTGGATTAAATAAACCCAAACAAGTTTATTTACTACAGTATTCTTTATGCAATATTTTACTGTATATTGTTAACCTTTGAAAGGAGGACAGAGTATTTCCAGAACTTATTTTGGAATTCTTGTTTTATGGAGAATCTTGAAAGGTTAACTCTTCTTAGAGTCCAATTTCAATATTGTTAATAGAAAGCAAATTAATGGAGCCTCTATGGTCTGCTGATCTTGACTCAGTATTAGAAAAGGTCAATCTTTCTTAATGAAATAATGGCTCTCTTACCTCTAATTACCAAGTTACACAGATAATCTCAAGTTTCCTAAAATTCTTAATTTAAAAAATGAGCAGCAAAAAAAAAAAAAAAAAACCTCAGTAAAAAAAATTGCAAACGATCACAATTTTTATGCCAAAAGTAACTCACGCAATATGCACCTCTACTGTCTTCTGCCCAGGGCTTATCAAAATCTGATAATAATGTGGTGGTATAGGAGGAAAGTGAGGGTTATGATTGTATATGCTGGAATATTTCCAGATGATTTTTATTTGCCTGCTTTGAGCTGCCTTAAAAACTATTGCAATAAACACCTTTGCTAATGCAGTAAGTGATATAAAATACTACAGGAATATTTACTACAATGATTAATATAGGTCAAATTCCATTGCAGCAAACATGCCTAATGAAAATGAATCCCAAATTGTGGTAACAGAATTTGCTTTTTCTTACATAAAAATATAAAACATACATTTTCAAACAAGAGGTAAATCCCATGATATTTATTGTTATACACGAGTCCTTAAGAAAATAGTAGAACACATGTATCTTATGCATTGAATATCTTTTTTAACTAAGGAAATACGGTAAAATACAAAGTCTTTAGTGTTTTATATTTTACCCTTCACAAGCTAGACCCTACAGATGTAGTTGCATCTCCTTCCACTGCCCAAAGAAACATTATATTCTAGTATCCCTGACAGCTCATATATTATAAATATGCCCTTCACTCATTGTTGAAAATAAAGATTCCTTGCTCCTATAGTTGGTGAAATCCCAGCAACTCTTAAGGCAGGTCCATCCAAATTTCACCATCTTTGGAGACATTTCCTTGACCAAGGAAATGATCAGCTTAATTGTATTTATTGTATTTACTATGGTTATAGCACTTATTAAATTATTTTGGAATCCTTTGTTTATATATCCATTTCCCCAACCGATTTTTTAGTCTAAGGGAAGTGTCTGTATCTTATATGTCTTTGTATTCACAGTGCCTAGAACAAAAGTATTTTGCAAAAAATGAATGTTAATATTTATATGAAATATGGTTGGACTTAGGAAATGAAGAACCTAATGCATTTCCATACAACTGACATTATTCTGTTACAATGGGGATCAGGTGGTACAAGTCAAGCCCATGTTTGAAGTTGAACTTTGCCACTTGCCAATTATATGACTTTGGGGAAGGTTACTTTCCTTTTCTCAGACTATTTCCTTATATTTGTAAAATGGGAATTAAAAAAAAAAAGGTTGGGGATTACTGAGATTATATCTTAAAATTTTGCTGTAGTTGATCCTCAAAACATTTTTGTTTTATTCCCATATTTTTCCTTCATTCATGTTAGCACTTACTATATTCCAGGAAAGGAAAGGTAATTCTAGGCTCTGAGCCTACAGCAATGGACGAAACAAAAATCTCTGTCCATATATTGCAATGGGATGCAAAAGTCCTGGCCATGACTCACAAAAACTGTAGGCCAGTGTCTTTGCTCTGGCAATATTCAATAAAACCTTAAAAAGCTTTGTAAATTTAGTACAGTTGAGAACTAAACATAAGTTTACTTTTCTTTAGTGGGAAATAAGACCAGGCTATGAGCCTCAGGAGGTCAGAAACAGAAATTCATATTATTCATAGCTATATCTCCAGTACTTTGCACAGAACCTAATCAAAAGTAGAAAACAAGTATTTGTTAAGTGAATGAACAAGTGAATAAGTGAGTGAAGTAAAGATGCAAAATGCTACAAGCCAGAGCACAGAATAAAATGTGTTTATCACAACCTATTTTCTTCCCTTCATTCATTTATTTACCCAATAAATAGTCAATCTCTGCTCTGAGTATTGAAGGTATAGCAGTGAATAAAACAAAGTGTCTGTCACCATAGAGTTTACATTTTCAGGGGCCTCACATTTATTTTTGATGACAGGTGGGCAGATGGATACACTTAGGTTCTGAAATTCAGATGGTTCAGTGATCCCACTTCAGTGGACCTTGGTAAACTGTAGTGTCATTAAGGGTTAGTTTAAGGACTAGTATAGATTAGATTAATGAATAGAATAGAATAGAATAGAATAGAATAGAATAGAATAGAATAGAATAGAATAGAATAGAAAGAACAAGATTTATTTTATCTATGGATTCATTTTTTTTTAATTGGATACTGAGGTGGTTTGCTTTGCAAAACATTTGTTTTAGTTTAGTAGTTCATGGGATAATAATTTAGGAAGATTTGGCTAGAAGGGAAAAATGATTATTCTGTTTTTTTTTTCTCATAAGAAAGAGTGTCAGACCTTAAAGTAAACTGCACAATGTCCTGAAGATAAATAAGCCAACTATTTCAGTGTTAATTATGTGATGTGTTTGTGTGTGTGTGTTGGGAGTAGGGGAAGGGTGGTATTTAATCTAGATAACACTTTATGGCTGGCAAGTAAGCAAGTTAGTTTTCTAGCTTGGATGCTAGGATGCTAGACAAGGAACTTCCTAACCAATGTCTTGTTTTACCCTTACTTTTTCATCTGTTTCATCAGAGATGAGAAATACCAAGTAGAAAAGCTGTAGAACATGTACACGGGTCATAGTTTGTTTTTTGTTTTTTTTTTACTTCAAATGATAAGAAAGAACTAATATAATACATACAATGTCCTCACTTCTATTTCCACTATCATTAATATAATGAGAAAACATTGCACTCATATTGAAATAGAAGAGATTTAATTCAGACTTTAGAAGATCTTCATAATCATAATGTCTGCCACTTGTACTAGTGAGACCTTTCGCAAAACACCAAACCTCTCTGCACTAGGAAAATAATATTACATAACCCAAAATGTTTTTGAGAGGGTTAAATAAGGTAATTCCTGTTTAGTCCTTGGCATAATGTATTTTACCTAGCAAATGCTCAATAAATATTAGCTATTGCTATGTTAATTATTGTTATGGTTATTATTATGGCTTATCTTAAAAATAAGAGAAGGAATATAAAATTGGGATCATATAGTCTTACTCATAATCAGAAAAATGGACTGAAACATCTTTTGATATCTCTTCCAGCAATATAAAAAAGTAATTATTTTAATTATTACTATTGTAATAATGCAAGCCAAACAGCAATACTGGTTTTGCCACAACTATCAAATGCGAATTTCTAATTCCTACTATCATCTAGAAATGTCAAACAATCCACGGGATATAAGCTCCCTCTCACTTGGTGGTGGAGGGGACATCACCATCCTAGACT
>PVKH010046113.1:0-10429 GCA_004027955.1 Chaetophractus vellerosus
GTCTGCAGATCCCCACAGCAGCTCCCTCAGGTAACTTTTTGCCCTTCTTCTGTTGTTTTTGTGAGAATTGAGCCCTGCCTACCTACTCCGATGCCATCTTCCCAGAAATCCCCTCTTAAGGGTTCTTATGGAGTGTTGCTACTAGTGATCGATAAACATTTCTAACTGATACCTACAAAATACCACATAACCCTTGAGCATTTTCAAACATATGATCCTTATAATTTGTGTGCAGGATAGAAACTGATATTTTATTTTTATTGTTCCTTCACTTGGACTTCTTTCCCAAGCTCTGACAAGATCTTTTCACCTTTATAGCTGAAATGGTCAAGGTCAGAGTGTAAATTTTTCAGAGAGTGGTCCATCTCAGCCTGAACCACTGAGGGAAACTTCTCCCATCCTACAGGTGAAGTGATCTTGATCTTTATCATTAGGTGTTTCTAAGCACATCTTTGACTTTCCTAACCAACTCTGGAATTAGAGTACAATGGAAAACATTTATCTTAATACTTACCTTATGTTTACTTTGTAGTTTAACACAGAATTGACCTTTTCTATCTCCTGATTAGCTGCCAATAGGGAGTAATGGAATTATTCTGTGAGAGATGCAAGGTTTAAAGTTCAAGGCTTCTGCATGGATGTGTGTTTGGTATTGTTTATGAATTCCAAAAATAGATATTGGATTGTTTATAAACTGGTCTGTTCCTCTGGGCATATTAGATTATATTAGATTCAGAGGCTTCACTTTTACTTTATTAAATCAAGATTAGAACTTTTATTTGACCACATCTTTAGGGCGACTGGGTTTGAGTCCCTGCCTACAGCTAGCTTGCAGCTGTGGGCTATACAAATGGATGCTCAATCAGAGAGAGGAAGTAAACACACAGAGAAGGAGAACACAGAGATGTTCTTGTTCTCTCTGCAGACGCAACTGTAGCTCTTGAGACTGCAGAAGTGTGATTGTCCTTACACACTGCTAATGCAGCTCAGAAACTGCTCCAAGAAGCAGATTTTTTGCCATTGGAACATTTAAATTCAATGAGATGATGCAATTTTGGGGTTGAAAGTACTCTGATTTGTGTTTTCCTAATGAAATCTTTTATTGATGGAAGCCTCAAGGGAATAAAGTTTAAGATGGATAATGCCTTTTTCTTAGGAGAAATTCAAAATTTTCGTTGTAGGTGAAGAAACCGTTACTTAACTGATATGTTATCTATGCTCAACAGTCATCCTCAAAATTATTGCTACACATTAGAAAGATTGGTCTTGTCTATTAAATAAGCAAGGCTCTACTTATGTGGATGACTTGAAAAGGTAAAGAAGAGTAACTCTAGATAAATCGCTGCATCATTAATATTTGAAGTTCCAAACAATAACAACTTAAATCTCTGTGTTTAGAAAGATATTATTATACTTACGAAGGCAAATATTCCTAAGAGTGGTCAGTCACATTAAATGAATCACATAATAAATTAAATAGTTTCTTTTACCTAACGTCTTCTGTGATAGCAAAGACCTATGAAAATGAGTTTGGATATTAGGGGAGAGGGGGGAAAGAACGAGGAACTGAAGGAGATGTATATGAGAAGAAAAGCCACAGAAATAAGAGAGAGTTAAAATCAGATTTCCTAATTCAAATCGGCTCAGAAGCACAAATATACCTGTCAACTTTGTTCACTAAATTTAGGATATTTTTTGATCAGCAAAAAGAGTAAAATGAGCCTTATTGCTGTTTAATGCCCTGCATTATGTTAATATTACACAAACATTTTTCTTTGAAACTCTTCTATAAGATTTGGTTAGCCAAGTGTTTAATTCCATTTCCTCATCTTAGACAGTCAAGATTTCCCTTTGGCTTTAAAACACATTTAGCTAATTAGATATCACCTAGATATTACTCACTTTTTACATCACTAACCTGTTTTTAAGGATTTTTTATTAGTGGCCATTTTTGCCTTTCTAATGGGAATACACAAGCTCATAGCTTTGATTTATTTATTCCAACCTATTGCACAAATTGAATTAGTTACTGTTGCTGGTAGTGGTTCTTGTTATACAAAACGTTAATGTCAAAGAGACTTTTCTACAAAATGCATATACGATAAAAATTCTGAGGAATTCTGTAACAAGTTGTTTCTGGTTTGGCCAACTTACCCAAGAGGCAGCTGATGAAATGCAAACCATCCGTATCCTAATTTCAAAAGAGATATAAAAGGAAGATTGGGTTTTTGAAGAAAAAGCGATCAGGTATTAGAATCAGCCTGAGTTCTCAACTTGCCCAGCAAAATTTATTTCTTCATTCAACAGGAGGGGGTTGAAATGAAAGTCTTGATTCAACAGGACTTTCTTAAGCTGGAAGTGTCAATAGAGTTTAGAGTTAACAAGCTAAATAGATAAATAGAAATCCCATTAAAAAAAAAAAGTTCCCTAAGATAACATGATAACACATCAGCACAAAGTGACCGTACTAAAGAACTAAATTTCCATTTGAATTGCACGTGGTTTTCCAGATATCACATAGGAGAAGGTAAAAATAACCAAGGCATTGTTGGTAAATGGGGAAATGCTTCCATTCAGGGCCTCAGGCTTCTCTTACCTATTCTTTAGGTGCTGTCCCATCTTCCCTCATTTGCAATATCTCTTCCTCCCCCACTGTACATACCCAAAGTCTCTTTGCTAAACCAAACCTCCACAGGAAGGGCTCTGATTATACTAATTAATATCTTAATGGGAATTTAATTTGGCATATGATCACCACCTTATGTCTTTCCTTTAAATTGTAATAATAAAAAGCTTTTGCTAACAGCTGAAGAAACTCTTAGCATGAGTACAGTGTATACATAAAATCTGTTTTGCCTTCCAACACCAGCAATGAACACAACCTGTGATTTCCCACACATGCAGCTGCTCATCATCCCTTTATCTGGAATGACTTTCCCTTTATCGATTCATCAATGATCCAGCTCTAAATTATATCTCCTACAAAATTTTCCCTGACTGCAAATATTCTCAATTTACCTAGACTTTTTTCTAACCCATTACCTTCTCTTTGTCTCAAAATTAATTATGCTCGTCTTATAACTCTCTAATAAACTATAAATTTCTTTTTTATATACCTTCCCTGTTTATTATTCTCTGTATGACAACTTTAGCCAAGATCTTTGTAAAGATTAACCAAATAATGTTTGCAGACCAAATATCAGGTATTGTAAAAAATCATTTTACTTTGACAAAAGAGAAGAAGTAGGGGAAGCAGATGTGTCTAGAGCAGTTAGGTGCCCGCTTACCACATAGGAGGTCCTGGGTTTTGTTCTCCGTGCCTCCTAAAGAAGACAAGCAAGACAACAAGCTGATGTGATGGGCTGGTACAGTGAGCTGGCGCAACAAGATTATGCAACAAGATGACACAAAGAGATGATGCAACAAGGAGACATAATAAGGAAACACAATAAGAGACACAATAAGCAGGGAGCAGAGGTGGCTCAAGCAATTGGGTGCCTCCCTCCCATATGGAAGTTCTCAGGTTTGGTTCCCTGTGCGTCCTAAGAAAAAAGAAGACAAGCAAACACAGAGAGCACACAATGGACAGACACAGAGAGCAGACGGTGAGCACAAAACAATGGGGGAGGGGTAAATAAATAAATTAAATAAATCTTAAAAAAAAGAGAAGTACTGGCTTACTTATATTTAGATGTGGTCTGTCATTTTCAGCTGTGTGATCTGGAACATGTCATTTAATCTCTCTAAAGTCTTTTTTGTTACTTTTTATGTGAAGGTTACAAGTTACTCTGTTAATACAAGATAATGAACTACAATAACAATAAATCAGCTTTGGTCCATGGTTACCCTCCCCCTTATTTTTGTTCATTCCTCAATCTTGAGGGATTTGGGATCATGTCTGTTCTGACTGCTTCAGGCTGAGAGGAGACTTAGATATTATATTATGGGGTAGAGGAAAGGACTTTTTTTTATTGCAGTTAAAGAAACTCATTGTTTTTGGAATGGGACTTGTCCATCATCATTATTTTGTTAGTTGTCAAGGGCAAGCCTAAAGAACTGGAAAGTAGAAGTTGGCCATAACTCTGCTAGGGTTCAGGGCTCAACTGGCATATTAACAATCCAAAGAATTAAATCTCTGAGAAATAAATTTAACATGCACATTGAAAATTATAGATCCACATAAAAGGAGTAGAAGAACCATGATTAAGGGAATTACAATGAGTATAACTATATTATTCTAGGGAAATAGATTTTCATATAATCCCCAACTGGGCCCACTGAGGGAGTGCTGATTTCATGTAGTCGTATGTCTTGCCTATGGTGTCTGGACGTCCCTAGAACCCTTAGGAGCACTTTTGTGTGAGGCTTTGTTTACTGTGGCAATTTGTGAAATATGCCTGAGACCTGCATAAGTGTAACCCCTGGAATGACATCCCAACTACTTTAAAAACTCTTACTCATAAAAGCACTGTTTTAATATTTCCCCCTTTTGTTCAAGGTCTTTTTCCAAATGCAGTGCTGATTAATGCTTGGTAATAATCCCTAGGTGCCAGGGAGGCTCATCTCTGGAAGTCATGTCCCTCATCGGGTAGAAGGTAGTGAGTTTATTTGCAGAGTTTGGCTTAAAGAGAGACCACATTTGAGTGACAAGGAGGTTCTCAGGAAGTAACTCTTAGGCATTTATAATAATTAGGGTTAGTTTCATTATTACAAGAATAAGGTTTATAAGTGCAAGCATTAAAATCAAAAGCTTGGCATATTGGCCTGTTTTTTTATTGTTTGTTTTTGATTTTTTAATTAGGCAAGGTTTATATATACCAGAAATTTTTACCAACTTATTTGAGAAAGTAGAAAGTAGCAGAACTTCCCCAGGATGGAAATTTAATATTTAGTTAGCTACTGTGTGGGCCTCTACCTATCCAGAAACCATACATACAGCAACAAGAATACATTTATATCCCATAGAAGTATGCTTTAGATGCATTTTCCCCCACATACCACCCCAATATCAACACCCTGTACTAGTGATATAACTTCGTCTTAACTCCTGAGAGAAATTTCTTGTATTTGTATTATTAACCACAGTCCTCAGCCAAATCAGAGTTCACTGTGTTATACAGTCCTCTTTGTTATCCTCTAGCTTTCCTTCTAGCAACATGTATGACCCAAAACATCCCCTTTCAACCATGGTTACAGACACACTTCAGCACTGTCAATTACACTCACATTGCTGCACCACCATCACCCCCATCCATTTCCAAGTCATTAAAATCGACCTAATTATAAATTCTGCACAGATTAAGCATCAACTCACCATTCTGTACTCCCTCCTTCTTTCTATCTCCTGGTAACCTGTCTTCCAGACTCTGGCTACATGAGTCTGCTCATTATACTTAGTTCATATCACTGAGATAATGCAATAGTTGTCCTTTTATGTTTGGCTTATTTCACTCAACATAAGTTCCTTGAGGTTCATCCATGTTATTGCATGTGTTAGTACTTCATTCCTTCTGACAGCTGAATAATATTCCCTTATATATATTTAATGCATTTTATTTATTCATTCTTCTGTTGATGGACATTTGGGTTGCTTCCATCTTTTGGCAATTGTGAATAATGCCACTATGAACATTGGTGTGCATATATCTGTTCATGTTCCTGTTTTCAATTCTTCTGGGTACACACCTAGTATCAGGATTGCTAGATCATATGCGAATTCTATGATTAACTTCCTGAGGATCCACCAAACAGTCCTCCACTGTGGGTTGCATCAATCTGCATTCCCACTAGCAGTGAACAAGTATTCCTATTTCTCCACATCCTCTCCAACACTTGTAGTTTTCTGTTTCTTTAATAGCAGCCAATCTAATAAGTGTGAAATGATATTTCACTGTAACTTTGATTTGCATTTCCGTAATAGCTAGTCATATTGAGTATCTTTTCATGTGTTTCTTTCCATTTGTATTTCCTCTTTGGAAAAGTCTGTTCAAGACCTTTGCCCACTTTCAATTGGGTTGTCTTTTTATTATTGAGTTGTAGGATTTATTTTTATATGCTGGCTATTAGACCGTTATTGGATATGTGATTTCAAAATATTTTCTCCCATTGAGTAAGATGCCTTTTCATTTTCTTGACAAATTCCCTTGAAACAAAAAGTTATTAGCTTTGAGGAGGTCTCATCTATGTATTTCTTCTTTTGTTGCTTGCACTCTGGGTGTAAAGCTTATGAAATCATTACATACTACCAGATCTCGGAGAGGTTTCCCTACATTATCTTCTAGAAGTTTTATGGTCCTGGCTCATATATTTAGGTCTTTGATCCATTTTGAGTTACTTTTTATATAGGTGTTACAGTTTGATGTAATCATGAATTCCAAAAATCTATATTGAATCATGCTTGTAAACTGATCTGTTTATCTGGGCATGATTGGGTTATGATTAGGGCATTGCGCCCCGCTCCTCAGTGGGTGTGGTCTCAAGTGTAAAAGGCAAGGCAGATTTGAGAAGCAGATTTTTGAGAAGCAGTTCTGATGTTGGAGAGGGCCGTTTGCCTGATAGTCTACAGCTGACCTTGTGGAGGAAGCGCCAGCAGGAGAGGAACCCAAAGGCCTGAGCCCTGGCAGACATCAGCAGCTGTCTTGCTCCAACACGTGGACTTTGGTGAGGGAAGAAACTTATGCTTGTGGCCTGGTAACTGTAAGCTTCTACCCTAAATAAATACCCTTTATAAAGACCAACAAATTATTGGTATATTTCTAAAGGCATCCCTTTGGCTGACTAATACAATAGGGAATGAGATAGGGATCCTCTTTCTTTCTTTTGGATATGGATATCCACTTCTCCCACCATTGTTTGTTGAAGAGACTATTATGTCCACGTTGAGTAGACTTAGTGGCCTTTTCAAATATCAGTTAGCTATAAATGTATGGGTCTATATCTGAACTCTCAGTTTGGTTCCCTTGGTCAATATGTCTATCCTTGTGCTGATACCATGCAGTTTTGACAACTGTAGCTTTATAATTTGCTTTGAAGTTAGGAAGTGTGAGTCCTCCCACTTCATTCTTCTTTTTCAAAATGTTTCTGGGCCCCATACTCTGCCAAATAAGTTTGATAATTGGTTTTTCTATTTCTGCAAAAAGTGCTGTTGAATTTTTTGGGGAGTGTGTTGAATCTGTAAATCAATTTGGGTAGAATTGATGCCCTAATGATATTTAGTCTTCCAATCAATGAATATAGAATGTCTTTCCATTTATTTAGGTTTTTGGTTTCTTTTAGCAATGTTATGTAGTTTTCTGAATACAAGTCCTTTGCATTCTTAGTTAAATTTATTTCTAAACTTTCGATTCTTATAATTGCTAATTTCCTCCTCAGATTGATCATTCCTGGTGTATAGAAACACTACTGATTTTTATACCCCACCACTTTGCTGAACTCATTTATTAGTTCTAGTAGCTTTGTTGTCGATTTTTCAGGACTTTCTATATATAAGATCATGTCATCTGAAAATGGTGAAAGGTTTATTTCTTCCTTTTCAATTTGGATGCCTTTTATTTCTTTTTCTTGCTGAACTGCTCTAGCAAGAACTTCTAACACAATGGTGAATAAGAGTGGTGACAGTGGGCATACTTGTCTTGTTCCCTATCTTAGAGGGAAGGCTGTTAGCCTTTCACCATTGAGTCTGATGTTAGCTATGGGTTTTTCATATATGCCCTTTATCATGTTGAGGAAGTTTCCTTCTATTCATATCTTTTGATGTGATTTTACCAAGAAAGGATGCTAAATTTTGTTGAATGCCTTTTATGCATCAGTAAGAGGTGATGATGTACTTCTTCTCCATTCTGTTAATGTTGTGCATTACATTAATTGATTTTCTTATGTTGAAGCAGCCTTGCATACCTGGGATAAAACCCACTTGATCATGGTGTATACTTTGTTCAATGTGTTGTTGGATTTGAATTGCAATTATTTTATTTTATTAAGGATGTTTAGATCTAAGTTCATTAGAGAGATTGGTCTGTAAATTTCTTTTCTTATAGCATCTTTATGTGGCTTTGGTATTAGAGTGATTTTGGCTTCATAGAATGAGTCAGGTAATGTTCCCTCTTCTTCAATTTTTTGGAAAAGCTTGAATAGGATTGGCATTAGTTTTTTTAGAATTATTGGTAGAATTCACCTGTGAAGCTATCTGGTCCTGAGCATTTCTTTGTTGGGAGGTTTTTGATGATTGATTTAATCTCATTTCTTGTGATTGGTCTGTTGAGGTCTTCCGTGTTTATTTTTGACAGTGTAGGTTGCATGTTTCTAGAAAGTTATCTATTTCATCTAAGTTATCTAACTTGTTGGTATACAATTTTTCATAGTATCCTTTTATGATCATTTTTATTTCTATGGGGTCAGCAGTGATGTCTCTTCTCTCATTTTTTATTTTATTTATTTTCATTTCTCTTTTTTCTTTGTTGGTTTAGCTAAGCATTTGTCAATTTTATTAATCTTCTCAAAGAACCACTTTTTGGTTTTGTTAATTCTCTCTATTTTTTTTTAAATCGCAATTTCATTTAATTCTGCCCTAATCTTTGTTATTTTTTTCCTCCTGCTTGTTTTTGGATTAGTTTACTGTTCTTTTTATAGTTCCTCCAGATGTGCAGTGATGTCTTTGATTTTTAGCTCTTTCTTCATTTTTAATGTAGATATTTAGGGCTATAAAATTCTGTCTCAGCCTTCTCTTCATCCCACAAGTTTTGATATGTTGTGTTCTCATTTTCATTTGCCTCAAAATATTTACTGATTTCTCTCTTGACCCACTGATTGTTTAGGAGTATGTTGTTTAACTTCCATATATTTGTGAATTTTCAGTTCTCTACCATTATTGATTTCCAGCTTCATTCCACTGTGGTCAGAGAAAGTGCTTTGTGTAATTTCAAACTTTCTAAATTCATTGAGACTTGTTCTGTAACCTAAAATGTAGTTTATCCTAGAGAATGATCCATGATTGCTCAAGAACAATGTATATCATGCTATTTTGGGGTGCAATATTCTTTATATGTCTGTTAGGTCTAGTTCCTTTAACATATTATTCAAGATCTCTGGATCTCTGTTTCTTTATTGATCCTCTGACTCAAGGTTCTGTCTATTGCTGAGAGTAGGGTATTGAAGTGCCCCACTATGATTGTAGAGAGATCTATTTCTCCTCTCAGTTTTGCCAGTGTTTGCTTCCTGTAATTTGGGGCATCCTGGTGAAGTACATAAATATTTATAATTGTTCTTTCATCTTGGTAGATTGCCTCTTTTATTAATATATAATTTTCTTCTTTGTCTCTTACAATGGTTTTGTATTTAAAGTCTATTTTGTCTGATATTTTCATAGCTACCCCAGCTTATTTTTGGTTACTATTTGCATGGAATATGGTATTCCAACCTTTCGTTTGCAACCTATTCATGTCCTTGTATCTAAGGTAAGTTTCTTGTAGACAGCATATAGATGGATCATATTTTTTAATCCATTCTGTCAATCTGTGTCTCTTAATTGGGGAGTTTAATACATTAACATTCAATGTTATTACTCTAAAGGCAGCCCTTACTTCAAACACCTTGTGTTTTTTAGGCTTATATATGTCACATCTTACTTTTATCTTTTTACCCTTACAAATAATCTTTCTTTCTACATCTACTCCAAACCTCTCTCTTTTGTCTTTCCCTTTTAACCTGCAGCACTTCTTTAATATTTCTTGAAGGGAAGGACTCTTGTTGACAAATTCTCCCAATTTCTATTTACCAGTGACTATTTTAATCTCTCCCTCATTTTTGAAGGACAAGTTTGCTAGATACAGAATTCCTGGATGGTAGTTTTTCTCTTTCAATACTGTAACTATGTCATACCACTGCCTTATTGCCTCCATGGTTTCAGATGAAAAATCAGCATTTAATCTTATTGAGCATTCCTTAAATGTGATGGATCTTTTTACTCTTGCTGCATTCAGGATTCTCTCTTTATCTGTGGCATTTGACAATCTGATTAGTATGTGTCTCAGAGTAGATCTGTTAGGATTTATTCTGTTTGGTGTATGCTATACTTCCTGGGCATGGACATCAATGTATCTCATAAGATTTGGGAAATTTTAGACCATTATTTCCTCAAATACTCCTTCTGTCCCTTTTGCCTTCTGTTCTGCTCAGATACCAATAATGTGTATGTTTCTGTGTTTCATGATGTCATTCAATTCCCTGAATCCCTGTGTGATGGCTAGGCTAATGTGTCAACTCGGCCAGGTAATTGTGCCCAGCTGTTGGGTCCAGCAAGCCTGGGGCTAATTGCATCTGCATCAATCAGCAAGATTGGATGAAGAATGGATGACGCTGTTATCCATTCAGTTGACTGCTTAAAAAAAGGGAACTGATTTCAACATTCGGAGAGAATTTCCCAGCTCGTCGT
>PVKH010046114.1:0-10431 GCA_004027955.1 Chaetophractus vellerosus
TATGTGTCACAGTTAGGTAGATTAGCCATGTGCAGCAGATTCACTTCTCCCCTCAGCCCAGCACCACTTCCAGCTGGGTAGTTCACTCCCAAAAACTGCTAGGGGGTACTGGCAACCAAACCCACAGAAAGGAAACCTCTCGCCACCCTTTGTCAGAACCTTCCCACTCTCAGCATTTATTCCCCCCCCCCTCACAGTTCTACTGGTGAGGGTGCCCAGCCCCCTGCCCAGAGAACGGGGTTTAGTTGCCTGTGTTTCCAAGTGGGGAGAAAAGAACTCATGATTTTTTTTGAACAGTCCAACTCACAGTCCAGTTGCCTCCAGACCAATGCACCTAAGACCTCCATCTCCCATTCTCCCAGAAAAGATGCAACAGGGGGAGGGGAGATATGTAATAAAATAAAATAAATCTTAAAAAAAAAATACAGCCAACAGAACTATCTAATGATCTGGATAAAGGAGTATGTGAGAAAGTGAAGAGATAAAAGCTTCTTCAATATTTGTTTGCTTTGTTTGTTTGCTTGCTTGTTTTTATCTGTGCAAAAAAGAAGTGTAATTTGTCATTGACTTGAAGTGGGGCATACTATAGCTATAGCAGACTTTGGGGATCATAAGATTGCCAGTTTTGGTCATGTTGAGTGTCTATTTGATACTCATGTAAAGTGGTGAGTAAGCAATAAAATATATGAGCCTAGAATTTAGGAAAGTAGTCATGGCTGGTGATATAAATTCAGGAGTTTTAAGTAAATAGATGGTATTTAAAGCCAGGAGACTAATAAGATCATTAAGGGAAAGCCTAGGAATGGAAAAAGGAGAGGATAAAAGAATGTGTTTTGAGCTACTCTAACATGAAAAGTGAGACAGAAAAGACGGAATACACAAAGAAGACTGGTAGGAGAAAGACTCAGAGAGTGCAATGTCCTGGGAGATAAAAGAAGAAAGCCTTTTAAGGAGAAGTAAACAATCAAGCTGTCAAATACCATTGATAAGTCAAGAAAGTTGAGAATAGACTACTGGATTAAAATGTAGAGACCCTTGATAACTTTGACAAATGCAACTTGAATGGAGTGATGGAGTGGAAAGCCTTATTGGAATGGAATTAAGAGAAAATAAGGAATGCAGAATTGGATAAGCAAATATGTTCAACTGTTACAATATATTTTATTGACAAGGGGAGCACAAAGGAATGGAATGCTAGGAGGCAAGGACAATAAGATCAAGATAAGTTTTTTTCCTAAAATGGGTAAAAAGCAGGATGTTGGTTTGCCAGTTGGAATGATCCAATTAGATTAATATAATGTTGTTCAGAATAGTTGGAGGGAAAGAGAGAGAGAGAAGGGGAGAGCAAGAGACGGGGAAGGATGAGAGGGGAAGAGAAGTGAAGAAAAGGAAGGGAACAGAAAAAGAAGAGAAAGGTAGAAAGGAAAAGACATGAAAGATTACAGAAGAAAAGAGGAGTGATGTGGTTGGGAGAGGAAGAGGAGAGAAAAGTTGAGAGGTATATATGGATAAACTAGGGTCAGATTATCAAAGGCCTTTGTAAGGAGTTTGGCTGTTTTTTATTGGCAAAGCAGAATTTTATGAAAGGATCAGAGTTACAATTTATAAAGCAAATTACATTTTTCAAGCTCAGATTATGAGAGAAAGGCAGCATCACCCCTTATGTAAGAAAACACACACACACACACACCCCAAATGTGCATACACAGACTGTTTTTTAAATTAAATATGTTTCTGAGTTTATTTAAGGAAACTTTTCTTATTACTTCAGTAAGAAAATAAAGAGATTCAACACACATGTTCTCAGAACTTCTTAGAAGTAATCTTATTTAAAGCATGGAATGAACGATTTGATATTACTGGTGTTTTGGGTACAGTTTTCCCTTGGTTTCTTTGCTATTCCAGCAAACGGAGCCTCCATTCTGAAACAAAGGTATGAGCAACCATACAACAATGACTGAATTGATTTTCTTGGGATTCAGGGATCATCCAGAGCTATAGTGCCTTCTTGTAGTGGTGTTTCTTGTCATTTCTATGCTCAATATGGTTAGAAATCTCAGCCTGATCCCTTAATAAAATTTGATTCATGTATCCAAATTCCCATGCACCTTCTCTGCGTAACATTGCCCTAGTTGATGTCTGTTTCTCTCCTCTCAATGTCCTTAATATGCTGGTAAATTCCTGGGTCATTTCACTTAATGAATGGGCCACTTAATTCTTCTTGTTTGGTACCTTTGCTGGCATTGAGGGCTTCCTGTTGACTGTGATGGCCTATGAATTTTCATGGCCATTGACAAGCTGCTCCTTTATACACTCATGGTATCTCCCAATGTGAATGTCCTCCTTGTGCTACTTACATATCTTGCAGGTTTTATGAATGCTGAATTTTAGACTGGCTTCAACTTCCAGCTGTCCTTCTGCTACTCTAATGTCATCAACCACTTTTTTTCTGTGACACTTCTCCCCTCCTGAAACTCTCGTTCTGACACACATGATAATGAGGTTGTCATTTTTGCTTTTTCTAGTTTTAATGATCTTAACTGTCTCCTGACAATTCTCCTTTTTTAATATTTACATTCTTACTGTCATCTTAAGGATCTATTCCTCTAAGGGAAGTCACAAAGCTTTCTCTATCTGTGCTTCCCATTTGATGGTGGTCACCATTTTCTATGCGACAATCATTTTCATGTATCTGCAACCCAACTCCAGCTACTCAATAGACTGAGACAAAGTGGCATTTATATTTTATACTGTGGTAATCCCCAAGTTAAATCCTCTTATCCCATAATCTGAGCATCAAGGAGGTCAAGTTTCCAACGGTAAAAATTTTAAAACAGCCTCTTTTTATTCCTGTACTTAGAATCATCACAATATAGAATATGGTACTGGAAGACTACAAAATGCCCTAGGTATATTGGGGAATATAGTTGCTCTGTATAAATCCTCTTACTCCACAGCACCTAAAAGCCAGAAAATAACCAAAAATCATATTTCAACACTTTGTTCGTAGGGGTATAAAATTATTTGGGAGAGAGAAAAACTAAGAAGCTAGAGGACACTCTCCAATCTCCTCCCAGTCTGATGGCTTCTTTATTGTATGATAGTGAAGCTGTCAGAGGAGAAGGATGATTGTCCCCAAGGGAATAATACAGAGCTTAGAGATTGCTCTTTGCCCCTAGGGATCCAGAAGCAAATATCAAAATTTAATTCTGATGGTCATGCTCATGTCAAGTGCTTCTAACTTGGGCAAGTAATCTAGACTGCTTAGGGAATAAGGAGAATATTGAGAACAAACCACTGGGTAAATCTAGAGGATCACAGGGGGAGAAAATCAAGGGTCATGTAGAGGAAGTTTCAGGAGTTTAGAAAAGAGGTGTTTTTCATAATTCATGGAGATAAAAAGTGTCTAGTTGTCTGACCTTTCATGTTAAGCAGTATAAGCATGGATACTTGAAGAGCTAGGGCAAGAGCAACATACTTTTCCTAATGCCTTGGTAAATAACCATGCATATCTATTTTATTACTATCACAATTTCATTGGTACATGTTTAAGGTTTTCATTTTATTGGATTGGTATATTCATGGCCGGGCTATCACCCCAAAGAACTTAGAAGCTTTTCCAGAGGCTGACCACGGACATGGAAACATAAATTATCTCCAACTGATTGGTAGTGGATAAAATATACTAGTCTTAATACCTGTATATCTCTTTGTCATAGAAAAAAAATTATCCAAATAGAAAGTGGTCACCTAAAATCACTTAACGAATACTCTTGCTTTTGGTTACAGCTTATGATTTTTTATGAGAAATGGAGCTCAAATCTATAATTTTATCCTCCTTTATTTTGCATTTTATATCCTATAATTTTCCTGCCCTCCTTTATTGCTTCATCATTGGTTGTTGTTCATTATTTTTTGGGAAAACATCTTATCTTTTAAAACACAGCACAAATGTTATCTCCTCTGTGATTGTCCAATATGGGAAGTCCAAGGGGGCATCAAGAAATCACACTACCTGATTCTATAGTTATGGTAAACCTAAGGAAATTCTTAGTCATGGGGAAAGACCATAATAATATTATGTAATGTTTCCTTACATAAACTGAGATCTCCATGGGATGATCAACCTTTTTATATCCACCTTTATATGCAACATGCTTTATATTAGATGATCAACAAAATTTTTGAAACTAAGAAAGAATAATTCTTATTGATGGCACAGGGTGATGGTGTATGGAGCTAAAGTGTTCAACAAGCACAATTTCAAAAAGTGAATGTTAGAAATGAAACATTGCCTTATATATGGTTTTGTGAACTGTTGGATGTTTTATTCTTTTTAAAACTAGATATTTTATTTTGTTTTAAAACTAAATGCTTTAATATACATGGTATTTCAATATACTATGTCTTTCATTTTACATAATGTAAATATAGTTTCAACAATTTTCAAAAGGTTCTTTTCACTGAATGGACAAAAGTTAATTCAAACTACTATAGGAATGGAATTAGGACTTGGTGTTAGACACCAGCTCTCTCTCTCCCTCTCTCCTTCTTTCTGCCTCTCTGATTCTTTTACTTTCTCATTTCTTCTCTTCCATTTTTGAGAGATACAGAAATACAAAAGCCTCAGTCTTCCCAGTAAACCCAAGGCTCTGCTTTCTGAGAAGTAATTTCACAGATTTAACAATATGTAGGGAAAATAAACTTCACTGAAATAACCCATCCAGAAATCAAATAAACAAATGCTCCAGGATGAGAAGGGAGGCAGTATTTAGAGTTACAACAATGTTATGTAAAAGGTCCAGACCCATCAAAAAATTATGAGACAAGCAAAAAACAGGAAAGTATGACCCATTCACTGAGGGGAGGGAGGGACAAACAGAAACTGCCTGAGAGATTGGCAAAATTTCAGATTTAAAAGACAAACACTTTAGAGTAGTTATTAAAACTATTTTCAAAGAACAAAAGGAAACCATAATGAAAGAAATAAAAGAAACAATGATTACACGTTCCCATCAAACCTAAAATATTGCTAAAGACATATAAATAATAAAATTAAAAAAACAAATAGAAATTCAGGAGTCAAAAAGTGCAATTACTGAAGTAGAAAAATTTAATGATAGGCTCAGAATAGATTTGAATTGGTAGGATAAAGAATTATTGATTGATAGAGAGTATGCAAACTGAAAAACAGTGAGGAAAACAAATGAATAAAAATGTACAGCTCCTCAGAGAAATATTAGACATGGTTAAGCACACCAACACTTGCAGATTGGGAGTACCAGAAGAAGGGAGAGTGGGAAGGGAGCAGAAATAAGAAGGGGAACAAATGTGGCTCAAGTGGTTAAGCACCTGCTTCCCACATGGGATGTCCCAGGTTCAGTCCCTGGATGCCTCCTAAAAACAAAAAAAAACAAACAAACCAAGCAACAAGCAAATAAATGAAAAAACCAACTCAGGGGAGCTGATATGACTCAGTGGTTGAACACTGTCATCCCACATACAAGGTCCTGGTTCAATCCCTGACCCCAGTACCTCAAAAAAGAAAAAGGCGTGGGGGGGGGGGGGGGGAGGGAGGAATCTCCTATTTTTCTCCAAAATAGTTACAGATTTAGCTTGTAAATTTAGTTTTATAATAAACTTCAAATTACTATTGGAGCATTAAAGTATGGTGTAATATAGGTATTAATGTTGATTTTTTTCTATATAGTTACACAATTGTTATCACAGCACTACCCATTAAAATACATCTTTGCCTCTGTTGAACTGACAATCGATTATATATAAATAGGTCTGTTTCTAAACTCTCTATTCTGAACCTTTAATCAATTTGTCTTTTCTTAGGCCTAGCCATTGTTTTGATTCTGTATCTTCATAGTAATTCTTGAAATTGAGTAGTGTATATCCTCCAACTTTGTTCTTCTTTTTCAAAATGATTTTGGCTACTTTACTTTAGGTCTTTTCTATAAATATTTATACATTTTAGAATCAGATAGTCAATTTTTTAAAAAAACATGACTGCTGAAATTTTCATTTGGATGGTTTGAAACTATAGATCTGTTTAGGTAGAAGTAAAATCTAAATAATATTGAATATTTCAATTCACAAGTGCAGTATGAATCTCCATTATTTATATATTTAATTTACTTCTATAGGGGTTTTTGGTTTTCAGTAATGAGCTCTTGCAAATTTTATTATATTTATTTCTAAGTAATTTATGCTTTTGATATTATTTTAAATGGTATTTATAAAATTTGTGCTATTTGTTGATATTTGCTTTTTTATACTTTTATGAAGTTTATGTAATGACTTTGTAATAATCTGAATGTACTAAGTAAAGACAATTTATATTTTGTAGGTTTTTATTGGATACTCTAGGTTAACTATCATGACAACTGTGAATAACAATATTTTATGTCTTCCTTTCCAAGGTGTGTACCTTTATTTTTCTTGCTTTAAAACACAAACTAGGGCCGGCTCGATAGCCCAGTGGATAGGGTGTCAGCATACCACATAGGAGGCCCCGGGTTCATTTCCCGGGGACCTCTCCTAGCGGGCAGACCGCCTTGAGAATGGCAAGCCGCCATGGGTGGGCCGGAGCAGCCGTGGGCAGGGCAAGAAGCTGCCACGGACATGGCAAGAGCCGCCATGGGCAGGGCAGGTCGCCCGAGGATGGAGTGCAGCCACCCGCGAACTGAAAAGCCAGCCGTGAACAGACGCAGAGACCGCCCACAAGCGGGGAAAACCGCGCCTGCGCAGTGTCCAATCTCGGCGAGTCACCGCAGCGGGGGGAAGGGGAGATATGTAATAAAATAAATAAATCTTTAAAAAAATAAAATAAAACACAAACTAGGACATCTGGTTCAATGCTGACCTCACAATTACTTTTAAAAGAGGCCAGTTAAATAATCCAAAAAAATAGGTAAAGAAGTCACAAGGATAGTAGGGTATAATCAACTATGTGACCATTGTGCCATTTCTGTATCAAAAGCCAGTAGGTGTACTTCTAGCAATACACATCAGTCATTGCAAATGAAGCTATTTGATATTAACTAAGGAATGCAATGTCTTCATTCATGATTTCACCAGAGCCCTCTGAAGCCTTGCTAACAAAAATAAAATGAGAATGTATAAAATTATTATTTGAGCTAAGATCATATACGTATGTGCACTCTGGACATTCTAATGTTATTTATTGCTATATAAATAAATTACATCACTTTCTTACATATGGACTTCAAATCATTTGATCAGAGCAAAAAATGCCAAATCACTGCCCCTTCAGATGTGAAATAACTAATTTACTATGTTTTGCCTACTCATTCAGTTTCTATTAAAACTGTCTTTTTTGTTGGAATAGCAAGTATATAAATTCATATTATATTGTTTCGTGTTTATGTATTAAAGTACATCAGAAAATTATTACATTAAAAAATAAAGACTCAGAATAAGTTTTCTTCAAATCAGAAGCTATCATCCTTTTCAATGGATAATCAAATCTTCAAGTATTTGTTGTTATGCAAAACATGGAACCTCCACATTAAGAGGGCAAACAATAAAGGCCACCAACCCTAATATCCTACAAGGAGTTTCTGCAGAAATAATACAAGCAGGAAGATTTTATTTTATTTTTATTCATTTTTATTACTTTATTGTGTAAGATACCAGGAAAAAAAACCAAGAGAAACATTGAGATAGAGCAATCGTTCAACCTCAATTTGCAAAAACTACTGTGGTTACACTGAAATTTCCAATTTCCAATTTCATGGGTTGGTTATAACTTTTTCTTTTTTTAGTTACTGGGGTCTGAACACCAGACCTCGTAGGTGGGAAGCTTGCTCTCAACCACTGAGCCACATGGTCTCCCTTGAGTTGGTTTTTTCATTTGTTTGCTTCTTGTTATTTTTGTTTGCTTGTTTTTAGGAAGCACCCAGGGACAGTACCCAGGACTGCCCCTGTGGAAAGCAGGTGCTCAAATGTATGGGCCACATCCACTCCCAACAGTACATTTTAATATTGACATATAACTTCATCTCTGACTGATTTCTCACAACTTAACCCATCATTTGGAAGCCTGCCAAAATGAGGGATGCCCCTCTTGTCTTGGTCAGACTACACTTTAATTCATTAATTTCATTGACAGAGAACTGATGTGGAACTATCAGTGCCCTAGAAGGTACCACAAGTAAAAGTGTCTTTTGGTCCTTTATACTCTGAAACATGCAAAGCCAACTATTACTCACTTATTCTTTATTCTCCTTGTAGCCTTCCACCTAAGTCATCAATTTTATGAAGGAACCTGGCACTAGGATCTGGATTTGATTAAAATCATGCTGGTAAAATTAACTCTATAGGGCAGTCTAATTCAGTGTAAATCCATGATGTCCATACTGAAAGGACTTTCAGAGCTGAACAGCTTCCATTGGTTGTCTCACTCTCCTGCTGTCAACACTGACTATTTCAGACCTTTCTTTTCCTCTAATCTCTCACCAACCCCACTGCCCTACCATTCTCACTCCTTAAATGACCTCATCTCAGTGTTGAAAGAGAAAAAACAAGCCTTCTGGTGGGAATTCTCTCATCTTTACTAGAATAAATATATAAGACATACCTACACAAATTTTCCTCCTCCCATCCTATTGAAAATGCTGTCTACTCTCTTTATCTGTGTTAAAGGTTCATGCACTCATGTACCCCAAGCAGAATACACAAATATTAGGTAGGGATTTCAGCCTCAAAGGAAAATCTAGCCTCTCAAAACATCAAATTAAAGTTACGCCCTTGAGGAACAAAGACTATTTTAATTGCTTCTTTAGAATTATTCTTAAAATCCTTTAGGGAATATATCTAAGAAATACATTATAAATCCTCTCACCTTCAACTGGTAAAATATGAGTAAGTCAAATTTTACAGGTAGGTCATTTTCTATATTTCTACAGTAAAAAATACAGATTGTTCTTTTGCATAGAGATTAGTATTCCATCAATGTGGAAAGAGAAAGATTATTTTCTTCAATTGCACTTGATTTTTCCAGTCATATGTAAATAACTTGTTGCATTTGCAAAAAATCAATTATTATATTCACTCTTTTTTGTTGATTACGTGGCAACTAAATAAACAATGGCTTAGGGGACAATTCTTGAAGAGTAATACAGCTGTGTCTTACTTTCAAATGAATGACAAGAGTAGCTAGAGCTGGAATCTAAGGTTGAATTTTAATTTTATCTGTGTTTCCCTAAACAAGCAATTAAATGCATGGGTTATTGATGCAAAACTTTGGGACCAAAAAATTTCCACACTCTTCTCAGATACTTGCACTGTTTATTTATTGTTGAGATACAGACTCTCAGAAACCCCTTTGCTGAATGGCTTCAAACATCCTTCACTGCACTCTCACCTGCCTTCATTTTTCTTCACAGCGCGTCCTTCTCCATGGTGTTATATATATTTTTCTAATATTTGACATCTATTTCCTCTACTATAGGATGTGTTCCACAAGGGTAGGGAATTCTTTTATTGCTTTAACCACAGAACCTAGAACAGAAGAACCTTGCAGTATAAATGAATAAATGAGTGACTCAATTTACAAAGAAAAGAAGATAAAATAGCCACTTTTTAAGAGATAACTTTAGATAATGCAATGATTTTTTTTTATGAAATTAAGCCAGGGAACAGTGGTTTTCAAATGAAAAGGCTATACTGAACACTTACTACTAATTTGTATATGAAAGACAGGCTATCAGAGCTGAAGGGTCCTGAAAGGTCACACTCTTCCTTTGTCCCTTAGATTTTCTTTCACTTTATACTTTTTTTCACATGAAATTTGAAAAAATTAACAAATATAGAGTTCTCTAAGAAGACATATAATTTTGTGAATATATGGATATATGCAAGTGTGTGTGTGTATGCATGTGGCATATATGTGTTTGTATATGAGTGTGTGTGTATGAGAGAGAGGGATAAAGAGTGAGAAAGAGAGGGAAAGGCAGAGGAACAAATACAGATAACACAGAGATATTAGGTGAAGATGTTTTATGTAGATATTCTAATGTACTTATTGAAAAAAGAGCAGTATTTACCATGGCTGAAGAGACTGATGAAACAATGATAGGGTGAAATAAAAGAAAAATGAAGACTGGATGGAAATCTCACATTCCTTGCTGTTTTCAGTTTGTAAAGGATGAGAGAATGTTCCCCCAAAATGACACTACAGTGACTGAATTCATTCTGCTGGGGCTCACAGAAGACCCAGTGCTGGAGAGGATCCTGTTTGGTGTATTCCTGGCCATCTACCTAATCACACTGGCAGGGAATCTGTGCATGATTGTGCTGATCAAGACCAGTTCCCGCCTTCACACTCCCATGTATTTCTTCCTGGGCCACCTCTCCTTTGTAGACCTTTGCTATTCCTCCAATATTACTCCAAATATG
>PVKH010046115.1:0-10428 GCA_004027955.1 Chaetophractus vellerosus
TTTTGTGAGAGCATTCAGCTCTGCCTGTTAGTTTGTCACCATCTTCCCACAATCCTCAATGTTTTGCTTTTTGAAAGTACTTGTCTTCTAGAGCTATGAACAGAAGTATTGATGGATAAAATAATATGATATCAGGGATTTGGAAGGAAAGTGGGTGGAAATATAAATGAAACTAGACTGGCATGTATTGAATATAAATGAAATAAATATAAATATATTTAAAAATATAAATGAAACCAGACTGGCATTTTTGAAGCTTGGTGATGGGTACGTGGGGGTTCATTATACTATCAGGCCTGCTTTTGTATATGTTTGAAAATTTCAACAGTAAAAAGTTTAAAAAAGGAAACACACAAAAGGCATATTTTCTGGCTTCTTTTGCAGAGATCGTGTTTCTCTATCTGTGGGGTGGGCCCAGAAATCTGCTGTTTATTGAACTCCCTAGGAGATGTTTATACAGTACACTGAACTTTTCTTTCTACAGGATCCAGTTTTCCATATCACTTGTGGGGTGGAGTGAAAATGGTAGGGCCTCCCAGAGTTCTGGGGTGATGTCTTCTATTAATAATAGTAGTGAATTATGGTCATTTTAACATCTTAGAGACAGAATAGCGGAGTTGAAAGAGCACATGTATTTTGTTCATTCAATAAGTATTTTCTGAAGACCCATTAGGTATCAGGCATTGTGCAGATGCCACTCTTGCTGTATGGATGATGACAAAGGTCTCAGTCTTCTGAGAAGCTTCTGAGAAGCTGTCCCACTTCATAGCTCAGAAGGGTCATTAGTGAGCAACAGACTAGGGAGGAGGAGGCTCTCAGAGGGACAGTGCCCTTGGGTATCTCTTAGTCTAACCACCTCAAAGAAACTGAGGCATGGGGAGAGAAAGGGATTGGCCCAATGATTAAAAAAAAAAAAAAAAAAGCCATTCCGTGAACTTTCCATATGCCCGTGCTTGAGAGACAATTTCTCAATTTTTTCTTCTCACCAACCCTGACAGGGAGAGAGGTTGGTCTTTCTAAAGCAGTTAAGTTGCCCTTCTCTCTAGAGGGAGGCAGGGAGAGAAGGAAGGAAAAGAGAGAAAGACAGTTTCATCAAGGGAGGGAAAGGATTGGAAATGTTAGGATGATGCCCCCAACTCTGCCTGCAGCTTTCTCTGGGAGGAGAACCCCTTGGTCCCATCTTGGCCTCATTTCTGGCAGGTGGGATAGTTGTGCTCCCTGAAGACAGGAAGCTATAAGCCAGGCAGTGGGTGGAGCCCACTTCTTGATAGGGACTCACACGGTGCTTCATGGAGACTGCTGTCCACAGCAAGTATAGGCTGTGTGACTTCCTGCAGTTGTTATTCAGCTTGTCTTAGAACCCGCATCAGTCTGCATTTGGGGCTTTTTCAGGAAGCAGCTGGTGTAACTTGGCTTTGTCCAAAGTTAAGTGAACTAAGGGCATACTCTCTTCTTTCAGGAAGTCTTCCTGAGTTACACCAGCTGCTTGGAACCAACCCTCCTCAGGAGGGAGCCCTTGACACAGATTAGCTGCTTGCAGATTAGCTCCTTGCTTAGGCCCATGGCTATTTTTGTTTTTGTCTTTGTACTGTAAACCCTGAAAAGTGAGAGTTTATTTATTTTACTTCCCCCATGGGACCTTGTAGCAACAACTGACTGTTGTAAGGAACTTTCTGGTTTACAAAGTGCTTTCACCAATCTGGTCATTTTTACGCTCCTATGTGAGGTATTGGCTCCAAAAGGTGAAATGACTTGGCCAAGAGACACGGCCTAAAAATGGCAGAGCTGGGACTCAAATCCAGACCTCCTGACTCCAATCACAGGGCTCACTCCTGCCCTACACCTGAGTGCCTAGCAGATGTGCTGTTTAAAAGTTATCTCATATGACCCACCCAGTAAGTCAGGGAAATGAGAGCAAATCACTTTGAAAGGGGACTAGACACTCTTCTAAAAAAATGTTCTCCTGGGAAAGTAGTTCATAATACAGACATTTGTATCTGGATCCATGTTAAAGCAATTAACAGTATTAAGTGCCTCGACCTTCCTCAGTAACCTTAACACCACCTTAGATAGCTCTCTTACTTTTTTTTTTTTTAGAAGGTATGGGGGATTGAACCCAGGACCTCATACATGTGAAGCAGGTGCTCAATCACTGAGCTACACCTGTTCTGCTCTTTCCCTCTTTTGATACCCTTGCAAAATCTGAAGAAGATTGTATTCCACTTATTCTACAGACGGCACCTGAGGGAGAAAGGCATTTCATGTGAGCCAAGGCTAGGAAAGGAGAGAGATAGTGAGGAGGCCAAGCACAGAGAGAAGAGGTTGAGGAAACAGAAGGCAGTCTGAGGGTCTTTGGTTTCCAGAGTGGAGCCTGCCTCTGGGAAGAAGGGACGTGGCAGACCACCACTGAGAGACCTATAGCCTCCCTGACCTTGACAGTAATTCTCTCTCCACAGGGTCTCTCCAGAGGCCACAGTGCAGGCCGTTGAGTCTGAGACAAACTGAGAAGGACAAGAAAGTTACAGCCAATCAATCCCAGCGCCAATGGGGTGTGAGTCTTGCAGCCGAGCTCTGAAGCTAAGTCTCCATCTATCTCCCAGCCTTGCCACCTGCTCGGCTCTCCATACATCATCCATCTCTGCTTGTTCACCATGGGTGAGAGAAGTGCACACAGGATGGATGGAGAGCCTCAACCTGCACAGGCAGCACACAATTCTCCACGCAGCTGCAAGGGCCATGCGCAGACAATCCAGTACAATAGATAACCTAGCATTTCAGCGCCAGGGGTCATGAGCTTGGGGGAGTCTCGGCTCTCAAAATCAAGCAAGGATGCCATCTGGACTCCAGACTCCAAGAGTCTGGAAAGGCCTCTGCTTTCCTCTCTTTCTCCACTGAGGTCCTCAGACAAGGACATGCTGGGAACAGCCAGGCTTGTCTCAGAAATCTTTCCTAGAGGCAGACAATAATCAGCTCTTTATTCTTCAGATATTTTCCACTAGAGCTGCCTGGGACCAAAATACAAAGAGAAGTTTAAACAAAGAGAGAAGGAGTGTTGCTACCAATGCCCTGTGTGACCTTCGGGGAGGTCACTTCACCTGGTTTGGGTACCTTTTTTCAACTGTAATAAAAATAAAATTACTATTTTATTGCAGGAATCCTCAACCAGGCTGAGCTTCAGAATTACCTGGCGAGATTAAAAAAGAAAAGTTTCTCAGGCCCCACCCCAGACCAACAGAATGCATATCTCAGTAATGGGGCTCAAGAATTGATATCTTTGAATGTTTCTGATGCCCAGCCAGGCGAGAAAATTATAGGTTATTTGACTTTGGTCTCTTTAAGCTGCAAATAGTTATCTCTAATGAGTTGACAAAGAAATAAGTAGAGGTCTGTAACTAGGAGTAACTGTATTAGTCAGGTTTCTCTCGGGAAACAGGATCAACAGGAGATATCTGTCAATAATATGAGATTTTATAAGAGTCTGTCACGCGACCATGGGGATGCACAAGTCCAGGTTCTGCAGGCAGGCTGCAAGCCAGGGGCTCTGATGAAAGACCGATGAAAGGTCCTTGATGAGTTTCTGGGAGAAGTTGGCTGTCCAAAGACGAGCTGGGAAATTCTCTCCGAATGTTGAAATCACTTCCCCTTTTAAGGCATTCAACTGATTGGATAAAAGCGCCACCCATTGCTGATGCAATCTCCCTGATTGATGCGGATGTAATCAGCCATCCATGCAGTAAACTCACTGGTGATCGAAGTCCATAAATGCTCTTGTATTACAATTAGCCCAGTGCTTGCTGGACAAAACACCTGGACACAATTACCTGGCCGAGTTCACACATTATCCTAACCACCACAGTAACTATCTCAGGTAAGCCGCCCACCAATAATCAGTCAGGCCTTGCTACCTTTGCCCAGAGCTCCAGGTGTCACCTGGCTCCTGACCCAGATGTTGCCTTCCAGGATCTAGGTCTGCTCCCACTGCCTTGCTGGGATGTGGGCACCAGGTCTAGCCAAGAGCTGTGTACTGGTTAAGACTGATGTACTGTTTAAGAGGGGATACAGGGTGTTCACTCCAAGCTGTATGATCTTGTCAGGGCTTATCCCAGCCATCCCCTCCTCACTCCCACCCTCCAGCTTGTGAATCCAACCTTGAGACTTTCAAACTCCTATTGCCTGCCCCCTGGTCTGGTATGATTATTACTACTGCTCAAGCCTCTCTGAATTTCTGGAAGAGAATTTCTAAAAATCGCAATAGGGTGCAGGAAAAATATCTCAATAAAACATGTGTTCTAGAAGCAGAGGTCTATGTTTGATTCCCACTTCCAGTATATAAGAGATGTGAGCCTTGAAAAGGTAAAGTCCAGTACTTAAGCTAACTGTTACTATTTCGCACTTTTATTATGTGTGACGCATAGTGCTAAGCACTCTACATATATTATATCATTTAATTATTTTCTTAACTTTTGAGATAGGACTATTATTTTATTTACAGACAAGAACACGGAGGCTCAGAAAGATTGAATACCTTGTCCAAGGACAGACAGCTACAAAAAAGGCAAAGCTGAGATTCTAACTTTAGACCTAGCTTTTAACATCTATTATGCTGTCTCCCCAGTGTCCTCACATAAAATGTTGCTGTAAGTATCAAATGGAAGAAATTTAGGTAGTGGAAGCAAATATCTCAGAGGCTCTGCTGGGAGTTATACAAGTGAGGCTGCACAAAAACGCCTCTCTGCTTCCTTCCCTTCCCTGCAAACTAGTGTCAATATATAGGATCTGTCAGCTACTTCCCAGTTGATCAAAGGCAAAGCAAAATGGGAGAACGAATGTGGGCTGAAGGAATGGAATGCAAGGTGGGGATTCATGTGAAATCATGAACATAGGAATAACAATAACAACGAAAGTGATCTGGGGCTCACAGCAGACCACAAGTCAAAAATGAGCCAGCAGTGATGTTTCACCATTCCACAAAGGAGAGCTTTTTGGGTACGCAAAGAGCTTGAGGGGACACCACTTACCTCTGATTACTTCCATAGCAGATGTGGAAGAGGACAAAGGAGAAGTGAGTATCATATCTGTTGAGAAGGGCAAAGGTTCTGGGCAACAATATCAAGATTCAAGTCAAGATGTGATGGAGGGGCTGGCTGTAGCCCAATTGGTAGGGCGCCAGTTTACCACATGGGAGGCCCTGGGTTTGGCTCCCAGGGCCTCCTCGAGCGGGCAGATTGCCTTGAGAAGGCAAGCTGCCACGGGCAGGCAGGCCGCTGTGCGGTCAGCTGACTCGGCAGGTCGCCGCAGCGGGGGGAGACAAGCAGACACAGAAGAACGCAAAAGATGAACACAGCAAGAACAAGCAGAAAAGGGGGGGATATATAATAAATTTAGAAAAATAATAAAAATAAATCTTAAAAAAAAGATGCAATGGAAACACTGGGCTGAAATCAGCCAGATGAAATGAAATAGGGATATATGTAGAGACCCAAAAGCCAAAAGTTCTTAGGTTAGAAAAGTCATGTTTGGCAGCAGAACATGGGAAGACAGCTAGGGGTGGGGGTGAGGGTTGGGGATGGGGACGTCAGTGATGTGACAGTGAGTGCCAGTGGGAGATGACTACATGGTGGGCCATGCCAAGGGATTCCCACCCAGAATCCACTCTGGTCACCCCACCAGGCCATCTTGGATTCAATTCCAGGTCCCACACTGAGGCAGACACTAGTGAGCTGGAGTCTGTCCAGAAGCAGGTGAGCCAGAGACTGAGGGGTTGGGGTTTTGTGTTTATAAGGAAAGACTGAAGGAACTAAGGTTGCTTATTCTGCTGGAAAGGCTCCAAGATAATTTTAGAGCAGTCTTCACACATCAGCAGGAGAGGCTGTTAAGAGTGAACAGACTTTCCTGAGAGGCTCCAGCTGTGGATGCAGAACGGAATCCAGTGAGGAGTGAGAGGAGGCTAGATTTCAGCTTGGGGTGGGGAAGAACTTGCTATTACTCAGAGATGTCTCAGCATGGTACAGTCCAGTTAACAGGGGAGAGGGCTCTTCAAACCCAACAGCTTGGTAATGCTGAAGAGAGGGCTACTGTGGTAGGCAGGAGGTTAGACTAGGTCTGGGTTTTTTCAAACTTTCTTGGAACTGTTTCTTCAAATGACAGCTTACACTCAGTAAATACAACACAGATACTCTGGTTCAGTTGGGGATAAAAGACTCTTAGGGTCCCTACCTCTGAGGAACTGCTGGGATTTCTTAAAGTACAGTGTGAAAACTAGTGACTGAACAGTCTTGAAGGTGCTTTTTAATGCTAAAACGTGGTGAGGCGCTTGAACAAGCAGTCTGGTACTTTAAAATAATTGCCTTCCTCCAAAAGTATGTTCTTTAGTTCTTTCTGCTTACAAACTCTGGTATTGGCTACCACCTTGGCTCAGTTTTCCACATGTAGTCTCTGCAATAAGAACAAGCAAAATGGCTGCTGCCTGGAGTTGGAACATATTCACAAGATGTTTGTTGGGGGTGGATCTCATTGTGTACGGGACTTGTAGACACAGGTGGTCTGAGTTTAGTCGTAATTCAAGAGGAATTTATTCAATATCCACTAGGTACTCTGTGCCAGGCTTCATGCTGGACACTGGGAATACAATGTCCAGTAAGACACAATGCCTGACTCCAAGGAACATCCAGTCTAGTAGGGAGACAGCCTTGTAAACGACCCCAGTGCAGTCTGATAAGACTTCCAACAAGGCTTAGCACAATATCCTGCGGAAGCTGAGGGCACATGACCCAGGCAGGGGCGGCAGGGAGAGGAGTAGATGTCAGGGAAGGCTTGCTGTAGAGAAGCTTCAGTGGAGCTTGGAAGGACAAGTAAGAATTAACTTAATGAAGGGGAAAGGATATTTGGGGCAGGCAAAAGTACTTTGAAAAGGTAAAAACAGGTAGGAGGAGCACAATGTATTCAGGGAAATGCCAGTCATCCAGGATGGCTGGAGCTAAGGGCATGGGTGGGGGCCTAGCAAGATATGAGTCTGGAGAAGACACCAGACACCAAGTCCTGAAGCCCTTGTGAGTTCTTGTGATGTTTTTGGACTGTCCTAAGGCTGTGGGAGCACGGAAGGATTCCTAAGTGGTTTGATATTCTAGTTCCTGAGGCCTGAAGAGTTCAGAAGCAGCTCTGTTTGAGTGAATATGAAGGATGAGCCAACTCAGTGGACATCACAAATAATACTCTTAGTCTGGAGTAGGGACCATCCCCTTCTATTCCTGGCTTGGCTCCTGATATAGACAGTAACCTTTATCAGGTCATCTCTCCCCCTTCCATGCCCTAACTCTTGCAGGACGGGGATAGAAATGCTGCCTCCAACCTGCCACATTAGGAGATTTGCCAAGACCAAAGTGCTCCATGCAGCATAAAACACACACACACACACACACACCTTCCTTAGTTAGAACATGATGTCTTTTGAAATAAAGTTTGGAGGAATCAGAAACGTATAAAGTGTGAAATTTTGTTCTTTAGGTACCAGAGGGAAAATGGCCAGAGCTCTGTTTCCCAGAGCAAGGGCAGGTCCAAAAGCCTCTCAAGTCTTTTTAAGACCCGAGTTGGCTGCTAGAGCTGGGGTTAGGGGTGACTGGAAGGTTGCCCTCTTTTCTGAGAGCTAGAGCTGAGGGAGAGCAGGACGGTATGAGGGGAGCAGCAGCACATCTCACCAATCAGCAGTTTCCTACTGACCTCATAGGGGTGTTGGATTAATTGAGATAATCCATGTAAAGGGCTAATTGTGCCCCGGCGCATTGTAAGCCTTCAGTAAACCTTAGATGATTGTTAAAGCGCGTATATTGTGAGGCAAAGTCTAAACTCAAAGAGCCTTCTGCCTCTTGCATGGGACATATATCCTTTGAGACTTTAATATTATCTGTTATTCCCTTTTAAACCATAAATTCTTCACGGGCAGCGTTGCATACCTCACAGCACCCTGCAGCACTCCTTAGCCCTTCTTGTCCCCTCTTCTGAGATGGCACTGGTCAAAGTGCCTTGCAGTGAAATTATTCATGCCAGTGTCTTGCCTTGCTGAACTCCGAGAGCCCCAAGGGGAAGGACTGAACCTTTTTTTTTTTTTTTTTTTTTTTTTTAAAGATTTATTTATTCCATTACACATCTCCCCTTCCCCCCCGCCGCGGCGACGCGCCGAGACCCGGTCACTGCGCAGGCGCGGCTCTCCCCGCCTGTGGGCGACCTCCGCCTCCGTCACGGCCGGCTCCAGTTCGCGGGTGGCTGGCTGTGCCCGACCCGCAGGCGACCTGCCCTGCCCGTGGCGGCCCCTGCCTGTCCGTGGCAGCTTCCTGCCCTGCCCACGGCGGCTCCGGCCCGCCCATGGCGGCTTGCCATTCTCAAGGCGGTCCGCCCGCCAGGAGAGGTCCCCGGGAACCGAACCCAGGGCCTCCCACGTGGCCTCCCAGCGAGCTCTCCATCCACTGAGCTATCCAGCCGGGCCCAGGACTGAACCTTTAAATGTGTGCCTAGAAACATGCTTAGCTTAGCCCTGCTTCAGGAACTTTGCACTTGCTGTTCCCTTTACCTAGTCTTCTTTCACCAGTTCAAGTTTCAGCTGTCACCTCAGAGATGACTTTCATGGCCAGTAAGTTATTACCTCCATTCTACATTCTATCATGTTATTGTTTTTTTAGGATTACTAATATTTGAATAATCTTATTGGTTTATTTATTTGTCTTCTCCTCAAGAATATCAGCTTCATGAGAACAGGGACTTTATTTGTCCTGTTCATTGCTGTATTCCCCAGTTGCCTAGAACAGTGCTTAGCATACAAAAGGCACTCAATAAATATCAATGAATGCTCAAATAGTAACCAAATGATTGGGGGAGTAGGCATTTGTACCTCTTCCCTAACAGTGAATAAAAGGTCAATATTGGGGAGAATGCAAAAACAACAACAACAACATGTGACTCCTGCCTCCAAAGTGGCTGGAGTAGGAACTACCAATGTGAACACCCTGAGAGAGCCCGCCAAGGTAATGCCAGTGGGTTAGGCGAGACACAAAGACTCTGTATAACTTGGATTCTTGTCAAGTAGGAATATTCACAAACCAAATTCTGGATCTATGTGAGTTAAGAGATTCTCTTAAATCCAGTGTGCTTAAATATAGGGACACACACAAGATAATGTTTTGGCTAAAATCCATGCCATTTATTTATTCAACAAATAATTGAACATCATTTCTCTTTCAAGCCATATATATCCTTGGTACTGGGAGTGGTGATAAATCCTGGCCCTCATAGAGCTCACAGTCTAGTGGAAGACAGAGACATAAATAAATAAATATAATATAGCTGGAGTATGCAAAATGGGGGCCACTATGGGAGGTGCAGAGCAGAGGCAGTTCAATCTTATGGTTAATGCCCACAGCAAAGAAAGACCTGGACAGTAGATATTTTTGTGATGCTATATAAGACAATGGTTCTCAAAGTGTGGCTGGCTAATCACCTACATCAGAATCATCTGGAGTACACATTAAAATGCAGATTTTGAGACTTCGAGGGAGATAAGAGGATTAGGGAGGCTTGGGCCTCACTTATCTCCCAGAAAAATATGTAGAGGACAGGCAGAAATAGCCTGGAAAAAAAATGTTCTAGGGTTTAGGACACCAGGAGAAGGGTAGACACCACCCAGAAGAAAGAGGGGCACAGGAAAATAATCCCAACGGAAGACTGTGAGTAGAAGCTACAACTGCAGCCACCGGTGTCCTTCCCCCTATCCTATGAGCAGACAATATTAAATTCTCTGGCCTTGGGCTGGTGGCTACAGACAGAGGGGGCCACAGACATCCACCTCCCCTGGAAAGAGGAGAGAAAGGGACACAACCTAAGGCTGATTCAGCTTTTGGCCAACAACTTTGGTCTGCTGTGTCCCACAAGCACTTCCAGGCCAGGTGGGGCCGCACCATTGTTTGCCTTGGGAGCTAACAGAGGACTAAAGAGATTGGACCTTCTTAATCACCCTCCTCCTTGACCAGGACTGGCTGTTGAGGATGCAGAGGGGAGTGGAATTATTTCCAACCTGGGAAAAGGGAGGTGGCTAGCAAAGATTAGAGAACAGCCTCTGAGAAAATTTGAATTGGGAGGCTCTGAATAGCATTGGGGCAGTATCCTCTGTCACATTGTTGCTGTCTGTGTAGCAGCTAACACACTCTGAGCAGGCTTTGAACTGAGAGGGCTGCTAAGAGCACCATCTGCTGGCAGACTAAAGAAGTGCATGAGAGGAAACTAAAAGTAAATCAGAGAGGTTTTTTCTGGCCTTTAAAGCCTCCCTCCCCAAGGCCCCTGGAAGTGGGTCTATATCCCATTAATGGATCCATGGCCCAGATCTGAGCAACTAAATAGGGATAACCCTAAAAATCAAGAACAGGTTGAACCAAGAATCAAAGA
>PVKH010046116.1:0-10429 GCA_004027955.1 Chaetophractus vellerosus
ATGAGAGGCTTCACAAGGGCCCAAAAATGAACACTTTTAGCTTTGTTTTGCTGCATGCTTGTGTGGTTGTTTAGTTCTTTGTTTGTTGGTTGGTTTTCTTACCTCTGCCCTCTCCTTTTTTTATTTTTATTGTTTTAAAATTAGGTGCTGATACATTTTTGCTTCGTTACTTGTCTTCTTATCCCTTCACTTTCAATTCTATGTGTATAGTGATTGTATCTACCAAATGCTATCTCTTCTCCTTTCCTCATCTTTCCACCTTCAGCTTTCGGTGTGGTTCTTACATTCCACCTTTTTTCATTTTTCCTCTACTTCATGGGTGTTGAATTCTATCTTGTCTATTCTGATCACTATTCTTTATTTCTTTTGTTATTAACTTTTTCCTTTCAGCCATTTATTTATTAGTTTTCTCTCTCCACATCATTCTGGCCATATTAATTATTCTATATATTTTTCTCTATTTGATTCCTCATTCCATTGTAGACATTCCACTTTTTTCCTCTATTACTCAACATTGCCTACATGGGTTTAATATTCAATTTATAAAGTCTGATAAAGCCCCTCTTCTATTATCAATAGGACTATTATCCTTCTTCCTTTCTTACCCCTATGGATTCCTCTGGCCCTATTCTTTTTCCTTCAAGGGAATATAGGAAAAAGCAAGGAAATAAAACAAGAGGAAGAAAATATCAAAGAGAAAGCTTAACACACACACAGAACTATAAGCTAAATAAAACTCTAGAACAGAGGGAGAATCTAATCAACTGAATTAACCCATAAAGATAATATGATGACCAGAGTGCAACACAAAATTACAAATGCTACTGAGAAAGAGGAATACATGGACCATTCAAAAGAACAAACCAAAAACCTGTAAGACAAGCAGAACATTGAACAACTAATCAAAGCTGTCCAAACAAATATCATGGACCAACTTAATGAAATGAAGGAAGACATTAAGGATATTAAGAAGACACTGGGACCACATGCTGAAGAAATAGTAAACATACATAAAAAGATAACAGAAATGATGGTGATGAATAGCACAATGCAAGAAATAAAAAGATGTTGGATTTACATAACAGCAGATTTGAACAGGCAGAAGAAAGATTTAGTGATTTGGAAGACAGTTCATCTGAAATCAAACAGATAGTAGAAAAGATAGATAAAAAGATAGAAAAAAACAGCAGGGACTCAGAGATTTAACCTATAACACAAAACTTACAAACATAACCATTACAGGCATCCCAGCAGAAGAGAAGGGGAAGGGAAAAGAAGGAGTTTTGAAGGAAATAATGGCTGAAAACTTCCTAACCCTATTGCAGGAGATGGATGTACATATACAGGATGCACACAGCACCTGAAGTAGTACAAATCCCAACAGGTCAACTCCAAGACATATACCTTTCAAAATATCCATTGTTCAAGATTAAGAGAAAATACTCAAGGCAGCAAGAGAAAAGATAAACATTTCATACAAGTTAAGCACAGGAAGATTAAGTGCTGATTTTACAGCTGAAACCAAGGAGGCAAAAAGACAGTGGTATGACATAGTGAAGGTATTAAAAGAAAAAAATTTCAGCCATGAATTCTTTATCCAGCAAAGCTGGAATTCAAAATGGTGGAGAGTTCAAAATATTCACAGATAAACAGAAATTAAAGGAATATACCAATAAGAAACCTGAACATCAATAAATAGTGAAGGAATCTCTAAAGGGTGGAAGGAAAAAAACAGGAGAGAGTGAGTTGGAGGAGAGTGTAAGAATAACTAAACAGACATAAAAAGAAACAAAAACTACATAGAACATACATAAGCCAAAAGAAAACATGGTGGATGTAAGAAATTCATTGAGAGCAATAACACTGAATGTTAATGGATTAAACTCACCAATCAGGACACACAGATTGACAGAATGGATAAGGAAAGATGACCCATCTATATGTTGTTACAAGAATCCCACCTTAGAACCAGGGAATCAAGGAGGGTGAAAGTGAATGACTGGAAAACAATTTTACAAGAAAACAATAACCAAAAAAGGGCAGGAGTAGCTATTCTAATATTGGAAAAAAACAGACTTTAAAGGCCAAACAATCATAAGAGACAAAGATGCACACTATATATTAGTAAAAGTTGTAATTGCTCAAGAAGAGAGAACAATCATAAACATTTATGCACATAAACAGGGTGCCTCAAAATACATGAGGCCATCACTGGGAAACTAAGTGGAGAAATAAATGCCTCTACAATTATAGTGGGGAAATTAAGACCCCATTATCACCATTAGACAGAAGATCTACACAGAGAATCAGTAAAGAAACAAAGACCCTGAATAATACATTAGAGGATCTGCTCCTAATAGACATATAAAGAACATGACTCCTAAATACAGTGCAATATACATTCTTCTTGAGTGAACATGGATGATACTCCAAGATAGACGACATGCTAGGCTACAGAAAAACTCTCAATGAGTTCAGAATGATTGAGATTATACAATGTAATTTCTATGACCACAATGAAATAAAATTGGAAATCACTATGGGCCAGAGAACTAGATTAAGGATGAAGAAATGGAAGTTAAACAACAGTGGGTCAAGGAGGGAATCTCAAAAGAAATCAGGAACAACCTCAAACCAAGTGAAAATACAACACAACATATCAAAACCTATGGGATGCAGCCAAAGCAGTACTGAGAGGGAAATTTATAGCTCTAAATGCATATATTAATAAAGAAGAAAGATCTAAAATAGAAGTATTAACTGCATACCTGGAAGGCTTGGAAAAACAACAGCAAACTAACCTGAATGGAAGCAGAAAGAAAGAAATAACAAAGATTAGAGCAGAACTGAATGAAATAGAAAATAAGGAAACAATAGAAAAATAACTGGTTCTTTGAGAAGATCAATAAAATTTACAAAACCTTAGCCAGACTAACAAATAAAAAGAGAACAGATGCAAATACACAAAATAATGAATCAAAAAGTTGATACCAATAATGACCCCTCCAAAATAAAGAATATCATAAGAGGATACTTTGAAAAGTTATAGGCTACCAAGAATGATAATTTAGAGGAAATGGACAAATTCCGGGAAACTCACAAGCAGACTACACTGATGAAAGAACAAATCGATGAACTCAGTCCAATTACAAGTAAAGGGATAGTTTCAGTCATCACAAACCTCCAAACTAAGAAGAGACAAGGACCAGACAGCTTCACAGCTGAGTTCTACCATACATTCTAGAAGAACTAACACCAATTCTGCTTAAGCTCTTCTAAAAAAAATAGAAATAGAAGGAACATTCTCTAATTCATTGTATGATGCCAACATCAGCCTAATACCAAGATCAAACAAAGATACCACAAGAAAGGAAAATTAGAGACCAATTTCTCTAATGAACCTAGATGCTAAAATCCTCAACAAAACACTTGCTAATCACATTCAAAAACATATCAAAAACATTATACAGCATGATGAAATGAGTATCATTCCAGGTATGAAAGAATGGCTAAACATAAGAAAATCCATCAATGTAATACACCACATAAGCAGATTGAAGGAAAAAAATCACATGATCATCTCTATAGATGCCAAAGAAGCATTTGACAAAATACAGCAATGTTTCCTGATTAAAACACTGCAAAAGATAGGAATAGAAGGAAACTTTCTGAACATGATAAAAGGTATATAGGAAAAACCCAAAGCTAACATCATCTTCAATGGGGAAATCTTAAAACTTTCCCTCTGAGATCAGGAACAAGAGAAGGATGCCCAGTGTCACCACTCTTATTTAACATTGTCTTAGAAGTACTTGCTTGAGCACTGAGGCAAGAAAAAGATATAAAAGCCATCCAAATTGGAAAAGAAGAAGTAAAAAGTGCATTATTTGCAGACAACATGATCCTATACTTAGAAAGCCCTGAGAAATCTACAAAAAAGCTGCTAAAACTTATAAAGGAGTTTAGCAACACAGTAGGCAATAAGATCAATGCTAAAAAATCAGAAGCATTTCTTAACACCAACAATGAGCAATCTGAGGAGGAAATCAAGAAAAAAATACCATTTACAACAGTAACAAAAATAATCAAATACCTAGGAATAAACTTAACTAAAAATGTGAAGGCCTTATATGCAGAAAACTACACAACACTGTTAAAGGAAATCAAAGAAGACTTAAATAAATGGAAGAATATTCCTTATTCATGGATAGGAAGACTAATCATCTTCAAGATGTCTAACCCACCCTAACTAATCTACAGATTTAATGCAGTTCCAATAAACATTAACACCGTATTTTTTAAGGAATTGGAAAAAAAACTAACTATAAAATTTATTTGGAAGGGTAAGAGGCCCTGAATCACAAAAGGCATATTGAAAAAGAAAAATGAAGTTGGAGGTATCACACTACCTGACTTCAAAGCATACTACAAAATTACATTGGTGAAAAACACTTGGTATTGTCACAAGGATACACAAATTGAGCAGTGGAAGCATATAGAGAGTTCTGATATAAATCCTCACATATACAGGCACCTGATATTTGACAAGGCTACCAAGTCCACTCAATTGGAAGAGAATGGCTTCTTCAACAAGTGGTGCAATGAGAACTGGATATCCATATGCAAAAGAATGAGAGAGGAACACCATCTCACAACCTATACAAAAATCAACTAAAGATAGACCAAACATCTAATTATAAGAACCAAGACCATAAAAACCTTAGAGGATAATTTTAGAAAGCATCTACAGGACCTTGTAATAGGAAATAGTTACACGGACTTCACACTCAAATCATGAGCAGCAAAAGAAAGACTAGATAATTGGGATCTCCTCAAAATTAAAAACATTGCACCTCAAAAGACATTATCAAGAAAATAAAAAGGCAGCCTACCCACTGGGAGAAAATATTTGACAACCATATACCTGATAGGAGCCTAATATCCTTCATAAATAAAGAGATACTACACCTCAAAAATAAAAACATTGGGGAGGATCAAGATGGTGCTGACGGTTTTAGGTTTCCACTCACTGACTCTAAGGTAGGGGGCTGCTGTTTGGACCAGGAACAGAGAAGCGTGGTCTTTGTGGGAGCTTGCGGCACAGGAATATTGGCTCCATCAGTCTGAAGGTGACTGGAGTGTGAGTTGAGCCATACAGCATAAAATCGTGGGTTCTTTTCATCCCAGCAGGAAACAGGGCATGGGGTTCCATCCCTGGGAGAGGGGGCAGGGAGGTTCACGGCCTCACCAGCAGACTTGTGAGGGGGGTGGTGGGCTCTGAGAGTGGGAGGGTCTGACGGTGGTGGAGAGGGTTTCTGTGGGTTTGGTTGCCAGAACCCACAAGTAGTGTACAAAGAAAAATCAGCTGGCAGAAAATGGTGCTCAGTTGAGGGGACCAGTGTAACTGCTTACCAGGGGGCGCAGATGCAAGGGCCGGCAAAGGTAAGGTCCAGCCTATTAAAAGTTCTGGGCAGAGTAACACAGATCGCCCAGGGAAGACAGACAGAGGGAAATAATAGACAAGTTTACATGAACATATTTGGGGTCCCCTCACAGGAGGGGGTGGTCTAGAAGAGGAGTTCTTTAAGGTCCCTAATTACATCAAAAAATAAAAAGAAACATATAGACCTGCTTTAATTGCTAAATTTTGCCTCAAAGCCTGCAGAGAGTAGGCTGCAAGGCAATTGATTAATGAACACAGGCTGAGAGGCTCCACAAGTCCCCAAAAGGAACGCGGTTTATGTTTGTTTTTGTTTGTTTGTTTGTTTGTTGTGTTTTTTGTTTGTTTGTTTGTTTCCTTTTTAATTAGGTGCTGCTAGCTTTTTTCTTCTTTGCTGGTCTTTATCCTTGACTTTCTATCCTCTGTGTATAGTGACTGTGTTTACCAACACTATCTCCACTCCTTCCTTCATCTTTCTACCTTCAGCTTTCTATCGTGGTTCTTATTTTCCAACTTTTTTCATTTACTCCCATTTCACCCTTGTTAACTTCAATCTTGGCTATTCTGTTCTCTTTTTTTTTTAATTGATTTTTTATTGATTTTTTATATATCTGTATACATTTTTAGGATACATTGATTACACAAATGTTACACAGAGATTCCAGGAGTACCCATATGCCACCCCCCACCCCTCCTATAACCACCCACATGCACATCCCTAAGTGTGGCATAATGCCTCTGATAGTTACACACATTTTGGGGCTTTGCCACCAGACATAGATCACAGTTCAGGCCATAGACAACCCTCTCTTCTTTACAGTTCCTGAATGATACATGATCATACAAACTGGCCTATATCCTCCATTGCAGCATCATCCATGACAATTCCCAGGTCCCACCCCTCCAAAACAAAACAAACAAAAAAAAAACCCTGCATTACAATTGCTCTTCCCTCACTCTGCTCCCAAAGTGTCCAATGACCCTGGCTCCACATAATTTTGCAAGTTCTTGCATTGCATACATCTGTTCTCTTTTAACTCTTTCATTTTATAATAGCTTTTTTCTTTCAGCCTATTCATTATTAGTTCTCTCTCACATCATTCTGGTCATATAAAATACTCTCTCTCTATAGATATAGATATATATATTTCTCTCTATTTGGAGTAGAGACTCCGATTTTTCCCCTATCACTCTATGCTGCATACATGAGTTAAATATTCAATTTGCTAAATATAATAAGGCCCCTCTTCCAACTTTTGTCAGTACTATTATTATCCTTTCTCCTTCTTCACCCCTTTCGAATCCTCTGGTCCTAATCTTCTTCCTTCAAAGGAACACAGAAAGGGACAGGGAAATACGGCAAGGGGAAGAAATTATGAACAAGAAATCTTAACACACACACACAACTACAAGCGAGATAAAACTCTAGAGCAAAGAGAGAAGCTAAAGACTTTTCATCCTCTGTGTATAGTGATTGTGTTTACCAACACTATCTCCTCTCCTTCCTTCATCTTTCTACCTTCAGCTTTCTGTAGTGGTTCTTATTTTCCACTTTTTTCATTTGCTCCCAATCTCACCCTTGTTAACTTCTATCTTGGCTATTCTGTTCTCTCTTATTTCTTTCATTTTATACTAGCTTTTTTCTTTCAGCCTATTCATTATCAGTTCTCTCTCTCATCATTTTGGTCATATAAAATACTCTATCAATTCATCTGCTGGATAAGCAAAATGTGGTACATACATACAATGGAATACTACTCAGCAGTAAGAAGGAACCATGTGCTAACACACGGGGTAACATGGATGAATCTTGAAGACCTCATTTTGAGTGAAGCAAGTCAGGCATTGAAGGATGAGCTGTACATGACCTCACTGATATGAATAAAGGAAATTTGGCAGTCCCTGAAAACTAGGGTCTGAAAAATAGGTTTAAAAGAAAGTTAAAGAGAAGAGAAAGTAGTGGGACATCATCCATAGGGACATAATCTGTGTTGAGGTGATAGAGCCTGGCTGCATGTTACAGGAATGGGACAGGTGGGTGGTGATATGGTTGGGTTTTCTGGTGCAGGTTTGCTGGCTGGGAGGACTGGGAGGGGCAGGTTGGAGAGCTCAGGATGCTTGGGGCAATGGAGGGGGGTCCGGATGAATGCTTGTGCTGTGGGGCTGAGGGGTGGAGACTGAAGAGGAGGGAGTGCTCTTGTCACCCAGTGGAGGGGAGGTGCTTCAGCTTGGGGAAGAGTGTTGGGGTGCAATCAGGGGGGTTTACTTATGGGAGGCCTTGGGGACGTGTAAGAATGTTCTTTCTGTAGTGGTATAGTGAGTCGGTGGGTGGATAACCTGCCTGGCATGAGGGAAGGAGATGGGATCCCCATTTTTATAGGTCTGTTTCACTCAGAAATAGACAGGGAGGTGGCATGGGAGCAGGGATGGTTCCAGGTGGAGGATGAACCAGTCAGCCAGGTCACGATGTGGCATGAATCTGTGAATCCTGTCATTTGGAGAGTCAAGCTGAGGGGACATTGGGGGCCCTGGTGTGGTGGGGAGGGATGGGGTAGATTGAATGAGGGGCTTGGTTACCCATGGAAGTGTTTTCCTTTGTCTTCCAAGAGTGAATACGGGACAAGGTGAAAGTCATCAAAACTCATAAAACTACACGAACTAAAATATGGAACTTGATGTGGACAAATGAGAATTTGGGGGAAACACATTTCACTATTTTTTTTCTTTTTTTTCTTATTTTATTTTTTTTCTTTTCTTTTATTTTCTTTTCACATAGTTTGAAGAGTCCAGTCCACTGGAAACGTCTAGTTTTGTTTTTTTTTTAAATAAACTTTTTAAAATTTTGTTTTATTTCATTTTATTTGTCCAATTTTTAGCCTTATAAATATTTTTTTCTAACTGTTTTTTATTCTTTAAGTTCTCCTATGTTTTGACTCTTGCATTTAAATGATGTTGTTAGGGATGGTTCACAGTGGGGGATGAACTTGTGAGCCAGCACACTCTCTGTTGGGAATCTGTGAATCCTGTCATCCGGGGAGTTGAGCCGGAGGGTGTTGTGTGCACAGGGGTGGTGGGGAGGGACAGGACAGATCGAATATAGGCCATTTGATGGCCCATGGAAGTGTTTTCCATTGACTTGCGGTGGTTGATACGGGACAAGATGACAGACATCAAAAACTACAAATGTGTACCATCTAAAATGGGCACCTTGATGTGGACCAATGACAATGTTGAGGAATTATGTTTCACTATCTGTATGTCAGTTATGTTGGGGCTGCCATTCACATACAAAATGATTTCGATATGGGGAGAAATGGAGGAGGGGGTTGAGTACATAAGAATGTCTTATATTTTGTCTATGGCTCTGCTGTGACCCAAAGCTTCTCTGAAAATTAACTGATAAAAAGAGGGCTGCCTGAGAGTGATAAGAGGAAGGTGTCATGAAATAGATGGACACCAGAAATTACACCTACAAGGCACAATTTGGGAATTTGAGGGAAAAAAAACACAAAAATTTATACATATATATATCATTATATATATATATATTTAATTTTTATTTATTTTTTTTACATTTTTTGAATAGCCCAATCATTTAATAAAATCTAGTTTTCCTTTTTCTATTTTTATTTATATATTTAATTTTCTAAAATTATTTTGTATTAACAAGTTCACCTATATTTTAACTCTTACATTTAAAAACCATTATTATTTCATTTTTGTATTCATTACAATTGGCTACTGTGATGGCTTCACATGTGCAGAGGTTATGGATCACAGAAAGGTCAAAATGTGGAAGGGAGAGGAGCATTGGAGTGGGGGTGTCAAAGTTGGGGGTACATGAGAGGAAGTCCACCTGAACATACATAAAAGTCATACATAATTGTTCAAAGGCTCATGGGACATGATCATGGAGTGAAGTATTAATCACTAAATGGGAGAACACTGAATTCCGATCTTGGAGATCTCTGTCATGTTCTCCAGATAAGTAGCAACATCCCCCTGAGTACAGGGGCAGTGACTGGCAAAGGAGGATGATCCATTGATGGGCCCTTTTTGTTGATGATTATTCTTATGAGTCATTGCTTTTGAGATTGAAGTGGCCTAGTGTTAAGGGGTGCCTAAGAGTTGCCTCTGGAGAACCTCCTTGTTGCTCAATGTGGCCTCTCTCTAAGCCAAACTCAGAATATGAATACATTACCTTCCTTCCAGCATGGGACATGACTCCTGGGGATGAGCCTCCCTGGCAATGAGGGATTACTAACAAATGCCAACAGGCAGTAAAACTGGGAAGAGACTCCAAATAAAAGGGGTAACGGTAAAGACAAATGAGTTCATAGGGCTAAGAGACTTCAAAATGAGTCAGGAGGGCAACCCAGAGGTAACACTAATGCTAATGCCAGTAGGACTTCCTAGACTTCCAATATGGAAATCACCCCAAAAAGAGGGCCTCCAGAGGGCTTTGGAGATATCCAGGTCCTATACCAGGGCAGATATTCCCAGAGTTTTGTGCCTTACTTGTGGGCCCTAACTTGGAATTCTTGCTCCTGATAGTGATAGATACTGACCAAAATATGTCTACACTGCACATTGTCCAAATGTCTCTTCTATTCAAACCTATATTTGATGCCAGAATTTTAGGTGTACTTCCATAGACTGGAGACTACTGGCTGACCATAAGCCAACCGGGTCCAGAAGCTCTGTGGACCTGCAACTCCTACACTACAACTCAATGGACTCAACCAGGACACCTAGTTGGGAGTTGACGATGGAAGACGGCTATGCAGGGGAATGCAGAGAGCCTGCAGCTGCAGGCAGGATAATCCCTTCCATTGTGGAGGGGACATCACCATTCCAGACTTCTCAGGATTGGGGGAACAACTATGGACTAGAATGGACTAGTTGGAGTCCTGATATAGGCTTATGATACATGCAATGCAAGAAATTGCAAAAGTATGTGGAGCCAGGGTCACTGGACACTTTGGGAGC
>PVKH010046117.1:0-10429 GCA_004027955.1 Chaetophractus vellerosus
ATCATCTCCCAGACTGCTGCCCTCCTCCAGCTCACACGTCACGTACGGTCTGCCCATCAAATAACTCACTCAAGACTTCAGCTGGAAATTGAGTCATATGGGGACAAGCAGAGCATCCATTGTGCTGAAGCAGATTGTGACGGAGAAAAGTGCTTCTTGAGGTGGCATATCCGTTGGTGCCTTCTGGATTCAGCGGGTGGACCTCTGATTGGGCAGTGCTATGGGCTGAATTGTGTCCCCTCAAGAGACATGTTGAAGTCCTAAACCCCAGTGTCTCTGAATGTGACCTTATTTGGAAACAGGGTCGTTGCAAAGGGAATTGGAATTAGTTAACCTAAACTAAGGTCATACTGGCGTATGGGGGGTCCTTAATTCAATATAACTGGTATCCAAATAAGAAGACAAGAAGAGACACAGAGAGAAGATGACCATATGACAGTAGAGGCAGAGGCTGAAGTGCTGAAGCTGCAAGCGAAGGAAAGCCAAGGACTGCCAGAAAACACTGGAAGCCACAAGAGACTAAAGTAAAGATTCTCCCCTACAGTCCTTAGAGGGAGGAAATCCCAGCTGACAACTTGATTTGGGACTTCTAGCCTCCAGAACTGTGAAACAATACATTTCTGTTGTTTTAAGCTACCCAGCTTGTGGTAATTTGTTATAACAGCCTAGGATACTAATACAGGTGGCTTCTGAATTGGGCAGAAATGGCTTGGTTCTGAAGCTAGCAGTGAATGACAACTTCCCGGTGGTGGCAGAGGCAGCAGCCTCCTCAGCCAGCCACTTTTATGGGGTGTCATTCATGGAACGGCAACTCTAAGCCCAAGTCTTTGTTGAGGCTGTGAGTGCTCTATATACCTTAGGAGGTCTTTTGTCTCCTTTTAAACTACTCGATTGCTTTAATACCCAGGTTTAGATAACACGCAAGCAGCTTTATGATGTATGGTGATTGTTTTTACTATCTCTCCTTTATGATAATTTACCTGACACAGTAACAAATAAGAAAAAAGAAATCTTTCATGTCAAAAAGTCTCTTAATCACAAGTGTGAGGCTTAGAATTCATGAGAGAGATTAGGACTAGTGATTTTTTTTTTTAAAAGCAAATTAAAGTTAGAGAAGTGAATACAAATACCAAGAGAAGGCTACACAGACAAGAAAGGAGGCCCAGGGCAGAATTTTGGATAGTGTAGAGGGGAAATAAAGCAGGGAGCAAAAGGATGGCTATAAAATGCCATGTCATGAAAGCCAGGGGTGACTTTTTTTCTGAAAAAGGGGTGGGGGCATGAGTATTTAATATTGATGACTTAACAAGGAAGAAGTAAAGTAATCAAGGACCACAGTTTTTGTTTTTAGACAATCACACGTGGCCATCAAGGCTGCTGTTCAGTTGTTAAGGAGGGAAGGTGCAAGGCATGGTTACTGAGTTAGAGTAGGAGAAGATAATGTGGAAATTGCAAGATTGAGGGTAGCAAACTTTTATCTGAAAAATGCGTTGGCATAAAAAGGAAAGTGATATTTTCCTCAGTTCCCTGAGAAAGTAGCATGGCCAAAGGACAATTTCCATTTTATTTTCCATTTCTTAATGGGAATGTGTATAGGCAGAGGGATTGAAGATGCAATAGAAAGATTGTATTAGTTTCCTAGGGCTGCTTTAACAAAGCACTGCAAAGTGGGTAGCTTGAAACAAGAGAAATTTATTCTCTCACAAGTCTGGAGGCTAGACGTCTGAGATAAATGAGTGAGCCGAGGCTCTGGGGAAGACTCTCTCCTTGCCTGTCCCAGCTTCTCACGGTCTCCGGTGGTCCTCGGCTTGTGGCAGAATAAGTCCAATCTCTGCCTCTGTGTCTTCACATGATCTTCTGTCTGTCTCTGTGTGTCTTCTTGACTTTTAAGGACACCAGTCATATTGGATAAGGTCTATCCTACTCTGATATCTTATCTTTTCATAACTAATTACATCAGCAACAACCCTATTTCCAAATAAGGCCATATTCTGAGGTATGCGAGGTTAGGACGTCAATATATTTTAGGGAGCTCATAATTCAACCCATAACAGAGAGGATAATTAATAAAGGAAGGTTCAGAAATAAGAGGGCAGACCTGCATAACGTGCGGTTATGCAATTTATCTCATCAGAGATGAGACATAATTATTTCTTCCAACAAAAATTCACTTACTGAAAAGGTTAAAAATTAATTTAACCAGTAAATCTCTTACGACTAAGATTTTTTTTAACTTTCTCTGCTCATCAGAAAGAAAGCAGAAACGTAATTTTTGTTGTTGTTGCAGTGATGTTAGAAATTGTACTTCACCATTCGCATTCCTGGAGAGCAAGAGTTCAATGCCATTCTAATTATAATTCAGAACAACTCTGTGCCTTTTTGAAACACAGAAACTAACAACGTTGCAACTGGAAGGGACCTTGCAAGAGAATGTTGAATTCTTTCCTCATTATTTAAATTAAGGTTTCAAAAGAGGTCAGGTACAATATAAGCACAAGAATTCTAATTTGTAAAACAACCATTTAAAAAAAACTAATTTTCTCATCCAAATATACTTCAGAAATAGTTCACATAAAGCGTGTAGTTTGAGGAGACTTTTTCTAGGTCCACCAAACTTAAGTAATTGGCAACAAAATCTCATTTTTTATATGTCTGTAGATTGAACTGAATTGGGAAGAATAGAATTTATCTGGATAACTCAGGACCCAATTAAAATTAGACCACTCTTTGTCTCAAAATATGATTTCCCTCTTTTTATCCTAAATTATATAGGTTGATTTTTCTATCCAAACTAAATTCAACATACACTTTTATTTATGTCATGTTGTGATCCATCCTTATAGTTTAGTTTTACATGAATGATTTTTAAAACATGATATGGTTTCTCATAAGCCATAAGGGTAAAATATTCAGTGAATCATACTTGGGGGCCTTGAGGCAAAGAGGCCATTACATTGGATTTTTCTGAGAACTCTTCCACAAAGCTGTGGTCTTAACTAAAGTCTATATGGCAAATCCACAAATCAGAGTGGGAGCACACACCAACACATGCACACACACCGAGAGAGGAAGAGAGTCCAGGGAAAGCAGCAGTGTCAGCCTCCCGGCACGAGAAGACACCTACCTGGTGAACTTGAACTCACTGCTGTCTTCATATCTTTCAGAGACAGATAATGAATGAATAATGACTCATGGAAATTTCACGATCTGGCATCTGAGACAAGATGTAGTTGGAAAACAAAGTGTACTTAAAGGTTGCCAATTTACTGGCGATTTTAAGAGCCTTCAGGCTCTCTATTAACGGAAGAAAAACATAAATATATGTATATACACACACACATATTCTATTAGCATTCATGGGATAAGAAAGTATTCATCTTCTCTCTAGTGGGCAAACTCTAAAATGGTTCCCAATAAAATCCACCTCCTGTTTTCTATGGCTTTGTCTAAATCCCATAGACCTAAGGACTCGATTGTAATTAAGAGAGGACAGCAAAAGTGATGGAATGTTACTTCCTCAAATAATAATAATAATAATAACACTGTGCTTATTAACTTGGTAACCCTTCTCTCTCTCTCCCTCACCCGCTCTGAAGGAAACCAGTTGCCACATTGTAAAATACCCTACAAAAAGGCCCAAATGACACGGAATGGCTATGTCCAGCCCACGATGACGGCGAGGCCTGCCAGTACCAACCAGGGTGAAAGGAGAGGCCGGTTCTCCCCAGTCGGCCCGTGGGATGCTTGCAGCCCCCGCCAACAGCTTAACGGCTGTTGGGAGACCCTGAGCCAGAGACAGCCAGCGAATCCACACACAGATTCCTAACCAGCTAGAACGATGAAGTAATAATTACTTGTTGCTTGAAGTTGCTATGTTTGGAGTAACTTTTTACACAGCGACTTGATAACAGATACAATCTTTAAAATCCTAACATTAAAGCTGTCCTTGCATTTTATTTATTTTTAAACAATTATTATAATCCAGGCACTGCTCTTGGTGCTTTATAAATAGTAAGTCATTTAAACACTACAACAACCCTATGAAGTAGATGTTATTGTTCCTTATCTTTTGTAAATATAGATGGTGAGAAAGATTAAACCTCTTTACCAACCACTAGTAAATGGTGAAATTCAGAGCCCAATTTTTTAGCTACTATGTTATGCTGCCTTTATAAGTCAATACCTATTTGTTTTTTTGGATAGAAAATTCCCCCAAAGGAATTCCCTACAACTGAAATATTCTAGCCAAATAAGCAGTTAGATTATGAGTTCCTTAAGTCAAGGACTATAACTTTTACTTATCTGTATGTCCAGCTTCTTCCATACCACCTACCACAGAGAGTAAGCTCAAAACATGTTGAAAATTATTGGCTTAGGGGTTGGGAAAGCAGTGGGGTCATATATAGAAGAATTTATTCTATATGAAAAGAAATATCTTGGAGCTAATTTTACTGCAAGTCATCCCAATAGTCGTTTCAACCTATTCTATAGAAGGAAGTCCAATAAAATGAATTTATACGCATTTTCTTCTATTTACTTCCCATGTGTACTAGTTAGAAAGAAAGGATTAACAGCTGGTCAATGACCAAGTAATTTGTGGACACTGGAAGTAATCTGTGGACATTAAAAAATCTCCTGGGTATTCTAAGGTTTTTCTCTGTGCTGTTTCCAGTCATGCTATGTCACTCCCCTGTATCCTTATTTTAAAGCTAAGTAAACTGATGCTGGATGAAGTCTATTATGTCTCATGAATTTGTTTTACAGTTCAAACCCAAAACCATTACCAAGTAGTGAACATTACATTCGATGTGCAAAAGTCTGTGGTTCATCTCTCAGACAAATCTTCTCATTTATAGTCACCTTTTAAAATTAATACACCTAAGTCTGGCTATGATGCAAAAAAAAAAAAAAGAAAAACCAAAAAAAAATGCAATAGTAAAAAGTTCAGGGAGAAAACACAGCGAAGCAAGAAGTCAAGATGCCAGTAAGCTTAGAACAGTTCTTAGAAAAGATGCTTTTTTGTTTGGATATTGATCACAAGGTTAACTGCTGTATGTGGACTGCAGAAGGACTTGGTCCCCAGAATTAAAAGAACTCATTTGTAATTCCCTAAGGAAAGCTTGCAGCTATGCTTCTCTACATGGATAGGTGCTTCTATTCTCAGAGAACCGGAGAAGGGGGAAATTCCACAAAATAGAGTGGTCAAAAGGAGGAACCAAGAGGGGAAGGGCTTCTCTAGACCTTTATCCTTCGGTCTCCCCATCCAATTCCACAAGGTATCACACCTGTACACTCAGGTGTGTGAATGTTACGCTTCCAACCATGTTAGTATGAAAATCTTATAGATAAGAGCAGAAATGACTCTTAAGTGAACTTTTGAAGAAGAATAATGCAATGCTTATTTTAATAGCATTAAATGCACAGTATAGAAAAATATGGAAATAGGTTGTATATTAATCCCAGTCTAATTACCAGCATATTTTGTGACTGTTCAGAAATATGGTGATTTTAAATGTAAAGTATTTTTACTATTGTGAACTTACAGAGTGAAATATTTCAAAAGGGGCTTTATAAATATTTTCACTTTCCATATTTACTGCTGTGTATTTTTTCTTTATTAGAGAAATTATGGGTTTACAGAATAATCATCCATAAATTACAGATTCCCATATACCACTTTATTATTAACACCTTGCATTGCTGTGAACATTTTTTACAACTGATGATAGCACATTTTTACAATTTTTCTATTACTATATAGTCCATGGTTTAACTTAGGGTTCACTGTGTAGTATACTTTGGATTTTTTTAAAAAAATCATTTATTCTGCTACCATTTAAACTGCTGTATTTTTAACATATTCAATGACTTTTTTATTGTCTGATTTTTACTAAGGTACGATACAGGGTGCACAAGTATGCATTGTTTTATATGAGTAAAAGACCCAAAGATTTGGGGAGAATGATATTTTATAAAATAAAGGGAAGGCCAGCTATCAGGAAAAAAAAAATGCTGTGCCTCAAAATAAAATACTAAATACTTTATTTCTTGTCAATAAAAGTTTGCCCCAATAGAACTGTATTATAAATAACCAATATTTGCAAACAGTCTTATAGTTTTCAAAGTGGTTTCATCATTTTTAAGCCTCACAAAAACCATGTGAGGTATGAACTACTATCTCTGACAGATAGAAAGAGAAACTTAGTAAGCTAAGTGATTTGTCCCCGACCACAACATTTTTCAATTTCCAACCTCAATTTTATTTCATTATGCCATGCTGCTTATCATTACGCAGCTAAGGAATATTCCAAGCTTAGGAGGAGTAAAACTGAGGTAGTCAGTCACTAATAGTAGGTCCTTCCCTTAAACAGGTCTTATGTATATTCAATTTGCATAGAACTGCTCTCTCATGCCAAAAATGACCAACAGGAAAAGAGGGAGAATAAGGACACTATGATACATGTAACAAGTGCATGTCTAGATAGCAGAAGAAATTTGTTTAAAAGAAATAGGAAAATGCCAGTGGATAAAGAAACTGAATTATGCAGCCACATTCAGAAATAAAGGTCCTTGATGCTATTTTAATTTTCAGATAGTAAAATATATATATGGAAGTACATATTAATATTTTATATTCAAGTAAGATTGACACAGGTACTGATTTGGGAATTTATAGCAAAAATAATACCTGTGGAAAATCATCTCAAGATATTTTTATAAAGTATCCTATACAATAGAATTAACATTATAAGGAAAATACAGAATGCCTGCTCCTGTCTTTCACCACCAAGTCACCCTGGGAATTAAGGCAATGTTACCAAGCATGTAGGACATGCTTATAAATTAGAATGCTCTTTAAAAAGATTTTATCACCTCTGTCAATTTTAAACGGGACACCTAAACACGAGAATGCTAAGATTTTAAAGGAGTTTAAAAAAAATAATCTTGGCAAAGCTACAAAGAATACACAGAAAGAATAGAGTACTATTGAAAGAAAGCAAATTAAACAAGCCACTTTAGTCTTGACCTAAATTCACCGACAGGTCTGATATTCTGAATCTGTCCTGGAAAAATATATTCCACAATTGCTTGTAAAAGCTATGGGGCATTGTGATTTATAATAGCAGTTCTGAACAAATGAAAACCCAACATTTTTACAGTTGAACAAAATTGAGCTTGGACAATAGGGAACCTAAAACTCATTTGGATTCACGCAGTGTTTCAAAAACACATCACTAGGAACTCTTAGAATCAATCCAGTACCTAACTGGCAGTCAGAATCAAAATCTCCAAGCAGAGGTGTACGTTGACCAGACTCTGCATGCTTAAAAGTCTCAGGGGTTGCATACTTGTACAAACTATCTTTCTCCTTTTCCAGTGGAGACCTATAGGCAGAGAATTACAGTAATCCAAGTTGGATATCATGAGAGCATGAATTAAAGTTTCCCTGCCCATCTGTGACCTTATAGTCTAACTCACTCTGTTTCTAAACTGATTATACATAGGTTTTCCCCAACAGGCTGAATGTAATTCAGGAAGAACAGCCATCAATTAATGTTTACTTCTTGTGCACAGATAAGAGAATGGCTCTCGTTTTAGCTTTGTAACAGGAAGAGAAGAAAATCTGCAGACAGAGCTTTAGAAGCTTTAGTATGCATTTCTTTCATATTATCTGAACTATTTTTCAGGACGTTTGAGGCCTCCAATGCAAGATATCCTATGATATTGAAGCAGGTGTTCTTCCAAGCTAATAGTGAAAAATACTCTCTAATATCTAGGTCAACTTCACAATTCTATGCTTATTCTTTTCTTGGTCTGTAATATCTATTTATTCCTGAAATATTCAGACACAGATAAAGTCACATCACTGCAAAATGACAGAAAGAAAAAAAAGAGTACCTAACTTCTGTCCCTGTACCAGGATGGGCTGCAAAAGCTGTTAATAAGAACAAAACCAGATAAGGGGCAACCCAGACTGATAAAAGACTGTATGATCCTCCATAGGCAGCTTGCCATTGTACAGAGGCCTCTAAGTCCTCACATGGCACAGAAGGATATCAAAGTTCCTAGGCTGGATTCAGGAAATCCAGTTAACATTAGCATTCAGACTGAGCACATGGTTTGAATACAATTGATGGTTTTCATTTCTGTGTTATAGAGGCATATGGTATTTAGGGATTTAATGCAACTCTTCAGAATATTTGTATTTTCCCCTGAAAGCTAATTGATATGTATTTTTGCATTATCAATACAGATTTACTTTTCTAAAATTGATGAAACATTCCATTCTCTAAATTCTGTGGCATAAGTAATGTATACTTCCATCTTTTCTTGATATTATCAGAAAACCTTTATAATTTTATCATCATATCAGAACAGAGGAAGTTTCTGTTTCATGAAGTTATAAACTGTGATTACACCCTGACCTTAGAGAAGTCTATAAAAAGAGTATTTTATAATAAAAATGAAATTGGTAATGATGGAGATGATAGATAGATAGATAGATAGATAGATAGATAGATAGATAGATAGATAGATAGATAGATAGATGGATAGATAGATCCAAAAGTCTTTGCTCCAATGTATTGACTCTTCTGGCCTCCTTCTTGAAAGTTCTCAAGTTAAAGATGAGAAAATGCTCTAGTTTTTTGTTCTTGTAAGCAAAACCTACACCTTTACCCACACAAGAAGAGCAAATGGGAGTTGTAAGCAATCACCAAATGGGGCAAGTGATAAATCTATACAGAGCTATCAAAAACGCCATGCTCTTTTTCTCAAAAGGAATTTTTCCTTCGAAACTCCCCAGGTGGAGGACTGAGGTCCCCACTTCCCTTTCCTTTGCTGGAGAAAATCTAAAGTTGATGAAGTACTCTCTTACACTCTGGCTAATAAACTTTTCCTCAGTCTAGTAATTTTTACAGGGAAGGTATTAGGAGAGCATGCAGGTGACCACTTTTTCAAGTACTGATGCTTTAATGTAGCTTCTTTTTCTTCATATCAGAACTACTATGAAATTTTATTTTAGTATTTTATCTTCACTCTGGGTTGAATTTATATAGATTTTAAACCAGAAAATGTACCATGTGAACATTACTTCATGTTATTTTTCTATAATGTTTTATTTTACCTGGGTCTTTGTTGATGCATAATAAGTTATACATCATTTTCTGAAGTCATCTTATATTTTCTGCCTTCATGGGCTTTCTCCTTCTACTTAGGGTACTCTTCCCCCATCTTTACCCATTATAAGTGTCTCAGTTTGCCATGCTGCTATGACAAACACCATACAATGGGATGGCTTAAACAATAGGAATTTATTGGCTCCAAGTTTTGGGTCTAGAAAATGCCCCAAATCAAGATAGTGGCAAGACTGGCTTTCACTCTGAGGACTAGCTTCCAGCAAACCTTGGAGCTCCTTGGCTTTTATCTCTGCTTCAGTCACAGGGAAATGTCCTCTCCTTCCTCACTTCCGTGTCTTCCCATTTCCCTTTATAAAGCCTCCAATAATACAGATTAAGACACACCTTCATTCAGTTGGGTCACAATTTAATTAAAATTAACATCTTCAAGAGATCCTACCTACAATGGGTTCATACCCATAGAGTAAGACCATATGTTTTGGGAGGATACATAATTCACCCTACTACAGTAAGTTTCTATTGCTGTTCAAGAACCAATTCAGCTGTTAAGTCCTAAATGATTACCCAGGCTAAATGGAAATTTTCTCTACTCTGGACTTTTATAGCATTTGGACCATTCTTACAGTATGTTACTTATTATATCTTTTAGATAGTTATTTTTGTTGTTGTTAATTATAGTTGTGAGGGGAAGATGAGAGAAGAGGGATGGTAATATATTCTTTCATCACCAGTAGGCACTTAATAAACATCTATTATATGAAACAACTTCCTGGTAATTAAGAGCAAATCTAAGTTTTAGTACATAATTCTTATTAAAGGTTACTGCTTTAAAAACTGTGAACTCTTTCAGGAAAATCTATAATATCCCTTTTATGAATGTCTTATAAAAAACAAAGTGATATCTTGTATTGGATATCACTTTTAAACACCTGAAGCTTTGTTAAAACTCTGTGAATACCACAAACTACTGGCCAGCATATGAAAATAAAATGAAAGAAAATTCATCTTTCCAGTAACCAACCTTCCCTAAACACAACATTTTACAACATCATAAAGAAATGTAGATAATCAGGCAAACAAAAGAAATGTCTTATATGTCTCTTTCAATTTTTGCCCTCCCTTGTTGGGAGCAAAAGGTTGTGAGAGTAGGAGAGAAAATCTGTCCCATATTCCTCTTCAGTGGGTTGCTTTTAAAGTTTTCTTCTCCTGTTTTTCTTTATCTCTTTGGAGCAAACATATTCTATACGCACCCTTTTTTCAATCCATAGTAAGGAGGTGTTTCATATTTT
>PVKH010046118.1:0-10432 GCA_004027955.1 Chaetophractus vellerosus
GAAGGTCCTCCATGAAGATATCCCAAATAGAGTATTAGAGTCCAAGCAACCGAGGAAGATATTCACAGGGGGAGCGGATAGCAGTGTGAGCACAGCATAAGGTGTCAGAGACTGAATGGGGTAAGGAAGGCAACTACGTGGGGGAGATTGGTTATATAAAGGAAAGCTGATCAAGATTGATAAGCAAATAAATATATATTGGGAAACAAGTTTCTTACTATTGGAGAAAGGAGTTGCAAACATGGTATAGGAAGAAAACAAGAATGAATCCTGTAGTGTTGATAGCGTAAGGGGGTGATATATGGGGGAAATGCACCTGAAACATACTTCTATGGGATATGAATGTATTCATGTTGTCATAGGTATGTTTTCTTGATAGATAGAGGCTCACACAGTAGCTAACAAAACATTAAACTTCGATCCTGAGGAAATCCTGCTACTTTCTCAAATAAAATGGCAAAAATTTCTGGAATATATAATCTGTGCCTAAGAAAAGAAAACAGGGCAATATGCCAAGCCCTCAATCTTAATGCTTGTACTTATGAAATTTAATCCTGTAAAAGTGAAACTTAACATAATTATAATTAATGCCTAAGAGTTACCTCCGTGAAATCTCCTTGTAACTCAAATGTGGCCTCTCTCTAAGTCAAACTCAGCAAATAAACACACTACCTTCCCCTGGTGTGGGACATGACTCCCGGGGATGAACCTCCCTGGTCCCAAAGGATTACCACCAAACGCCAACCAATGATGCATTTGGAAAAAGACCTTGACTAAAAGGGGGAAACATTAAGTAAAAAAGAGTTTTTATGGCTAAGAGATTTAAAAGTGAGTTGGAAGGTCACTCTCAGGCAGATTTCACTAACTGCCACAGTAAACAAAGCCTCAAACAAGAGTGCTCCTGAGAGTTCTAGGGACATCCGGACACCAGAGGCAAGGCACATACCCTCATGAAATCAACACCTCCCTCAGGAGGCCCTATCTGGAAATATATGATAGTCTATTTACCCAATATAACATAGTTATACTCATGTATAATTCCTCTACTCATGATTCTTCTACTCCTTTTATATGAACCTATAATATTCAATATACTCATTAAATATATCTCTCAGAGACTTAAATCTTTGGATTGTTCACATGCTGGTTGAGCCCTGAGTCCCAGCAGAGTTGCAGCCAACTCCTATTCTCCAATTCTTTGGGCTTGCCCTGGACAACCAACAAAATGATGATGATGGACAAGTACCATTGCCCAAAACTAGGAGTATCTACAACTGCAAGTGAAACAATTCCTTCCATCTGCCGCATAAGATCTGAAGCAGTCAGCGTGAACATCATCCCAAATCCCCCAAGACTGAGGAATGAACAAAACATGAGGGGGTGGGGGCGGAGTGTAACCACAGACCAAAGTAGATTTACTGTTATTATAGTTATTATCTCGTGTTAACAGAAGAACTGTAACACTGATATAAAGATAGTGGTTGCCAGGGGTTTAGAAGAGAGGGGGAGGGATGAACAGGGATGAACACAGGACATATTTAGGGCAGTGAAATTGTTCTATATGATACTGCAATGACGGACACATGATATTATACATTTGTCAAACCCTATAAAACTGTACAGTACAAAGTATAAACCATAATGTAAACTATAGACTTTTGTTAGTAGCAGTGCTTCAATATTGGTACATCAATTGTAACAACAGGGGAAACTACGTGTCTGGGTGTGTGTGTGTGTGGGGGGGGAGCTATATGGGAATTCTCCATACTTTTGATGTAATTCTTCTGTAATTCTAAAACTTCTCTAAAAATAAAGTTTATTATTACAAAAGCAAACAAACAAAAAAGAAAATCCAGTTCTTTTCTCTTTCTTACCTTCTCCCTTGGCAATCTCATCCCATTTTATGGTTTCAGATTTTGCAAATGACCCCCAAACCTATCACCTCGGACCTGATCTCTCCTCTAAGCCTACATTTCCAGCCCTACCTGGAGGTGGACTGCAAAATGTCCAGCAAACTGTAGAAACTCAAATATTTCCTTTCTCAACTATCTTATATTAAAATGTCTAAAATAACTATGTGGGAATATTTACCCCCCAACAATCCCCTTTGCTGTTCCTGGCACTATCATCCTCCCAGGACTTTAGGCTCAAAATCTTACCCAGTGTTTGACTTCTCCCTCTAATCACTTGTCAAGCCATATCAATTTTCATCTATAATCTTTGGCATCTGACTCCCTTTTCCTTTCTACTTCCATACATCCTCCAGTGTTCAAGCATGCACTATCATTTAGATGACTACAGCAACCTTCTACGTATCTTCACACTGGTGGCAGAATAAGCTTATAATGTGTAGTATGAGCATTTCACACTTCAGCTCAAATGCCTCCCCCTGCCTGTTTCCCTAGTAAAATCCAAACTCCTTGGCCTGATGTCCAAGGTCTTCCATCTGGCCCCAACCTTACTTTTCAGCCTTATCTTCGCACGCTTACTACTCATCATTACCATAAATACTTGTGCTGCCTGCCTTCAGTCCTTTGTTCACATAGTTCCCCTGCCTTGAATGTCATACTGTCACCTGTGAATACCCATCTGTTTTCCCCTCAAGTGTCTCTTCCTCCTTCATGAATCTTTCCCTTCACTGAATTCTCATGGCAATTTTTTCTGTCTCTCATTGGATGTTATCTCTTTTCTTATCTAATAGTTATGTATAAATGTCTTTCTCTCCTATAAAGTGGGGAGCTCTTGAGAGAAGGGTTCAGGTCTGACTCCTCAGCACAATGTCTTCCACGTGGCAGAAGGTCATTCATACCTGTGGGGTGGAAGATAGCCAGGGAGTGTCTTACTTTGCTGGGGCTGCCATAACAAAGTACCACAAACTGGATGGCTTAAAACAACAATTTATTGTCTCAGTTTTGGAGGCTACAAGTCTGAAATCAAGGTGCTGGCAGGTCTAACCTCCCTCTGAAGTCAGGAGGTAGCTAGCCAGCAACCTGTGGCATAACTCAATCTCTTTGTTTGCCACACAGGGTCTTCTCCCTGTCTTCCAGTCTCAACTTCTTATAAGGACACCAGTCATATTGTATTAGGGCCCACCCTAAATCAGTTTGGCCTCAACTAATAACATCTTCAAAGATCTTACTTCCAAATAGGATCACATTCATGGAACTGGGGTTTAGTGCTGGAACATATCTTTTTGGGGGACACAGTTCAATCCATAACAAGGAGCTACCTCTGAAAGTCATCCTGAGTATCCCATGTACAGGTATCCTTTCATACCTATCATGACTGACTTCCACACAGTGAAGACCATATTATAATTTCATGGCCTCGACAACGGACAAATAAAGGCTCTTTAATATACCAGAAGTCAAATGTAACAATATTCCAAAGGTTGATAGTAAGATCACTCCATTTTACAGATTCAAATTTTAGATGAATAAGAATAAATTCCCTGATAAGGGGGGGACCTCTCACTCATTCAGCCATCCAGGAGAGGTTCAGGAAGTCTTTTGTAAGCCAAATATAAGGGATACAAAGTAGACAACAAATAGCCCCCACAGAGCTCACCTACCAGAGAGTCCACAACAGATACTTTCAATAAGTTTCTATTCAACCTAGGAATTTCCAGTTCCTCAACATTAAGGTAGTCAGGATAGAGATAAACAACAAAGAGAAGAGAACAAATGTTGAAACACACCAAATGTAAATCTCTCCCAGCTAAAGTAGCCAGCGAGAGCAGGAGACCTAGGTGTGCTGGTCTATAGTTGCCAAACCAAAGCATGAGAACCAAGGCTTAAATATCCATCCCCATGGGAAAAGCAACCCACATCTCCTTGGCTAAACACATTAAGCTTCAGTGAACATTTCCCTGGAATTGAAAGTTGGGGTAACTTTTACAAATGTAACTTTTACATTTCCAGATCATATATTATTCGAACGTGGCAATCAGTCATCCGTCTACTGATGTACTCTCTCACATTAACAAGACCCAATAAGTGCCTGGCACTCTGTAGGGGAGGTCCCCAGTCTCAGCATTTGGGGAGCTCACAGTCTAAAAAGAGGGAAGGAGAAACATAAGCAGATGTCAGCAGCACTGGGTCTGTACCCTGATAGAGGTCCACAAAGGGAGCAGGGGAGAAGTTAAGGAAAGGCTTCCCAGAGAAAGTAACACTCCACTGATCAACTTTACACCTTCTACAAAGCCAGAAGACCACCCCAACCCTGGGTTCAAGTATCAGTTCTGCACTTATTACCTGTGGGCTTGAGCCATACTCCTTTTCCCCCATCTGCGAAATGGCAATATAAAAACCACTCGCACATGGCTGTTGTGAAGATGAAGCACATGTGAATGCACCTGTCACTGTACTCGGAATAAAGTAAACATTACATTTTTCCCTGATAAAACCACACTCTTACTGCTAATAAGACCAAAAGTCAAAGGTATCTAAATAAGAGAAAAAGCAGCCCCCTTTGGGAGATCAGAGCAAGTCTTGCTCAATCTGAGCATTCTGCTTTGCTCACAGCTGCGAATCTCAAATTTTTAATTTATAATGGTATCCAGTTAAACTCAACAATCTGATTTATGTCCATAATTAACATCCCATTGTGATACCTATTATATCTATGCAGTAAAAATTATTGTATACACTGAATGAGTAGAAATATTAATTTGCATTAGAAAAAACACAAAAAATTCCCATAAAACATCTGTGTTTATATCAGTCTACCCAATCATGCACTTGGATTTGATTTTGGAAACAAGGCTCTTTTCTCTCTTGATGGGTATTCAATAATTGTTGCTTTTAGTAAGTGGATTTGTTATCTTCTTTTCTATGACAGTATTACTGTGATTGTGGGAGATTGCTCAGGAGGAAAGCACAGAGGCACTTTTCTGTCATCACCAGTGAAGTGTTGGTAACACAGGACCTTTGGAGTAATAACACCTGCACTGACAATTCAGTGTAATTCTCAGATATTTTCCATTGAGCTCAGAGAGAGGGCAAGCATATAGTCCTTTTATCATTTTCCTAAGAGAATTTAAGATGCTGCCCGATCCTGTATTCACAGACCTACAAAAAATTTTCCCCCATTCAGAGCATCTTATTGTAGGTTTACATTACCACTGTAACATAATGCAATGGGGTTAGTGAGGTTCTAGCCAAGGCCCAACTTACTGAAGTTTTCATAGGCTAAGAGAGAAATTTCCACTAGAAAAAAAAAATAGGACAAAGGGAAGAAATGGCTACACAAGAAGTCCCGTCCCACTTCCAGTAGTAAACAATGAAATTAATTATCCCATTGAGACACCATTTGATACTATTCACATTTTAGAGGTACGAAATAAAAGCCAAGGGAGGAAGGGCACATCTATTAAGTGTTAGGTGCACTGAGATATTAATCTTCACAACTATATGAGATATACTATTATCCTACTTTACAGATGAGAAAAAGGAATCTTCAAGAAATGAAGCAACTTCCCTAGGATGACACTGCTAATAAAAGCACAGCTAGGCCACAAAACTAGACCTGGAGGACGTCCTACTCACACCACACAATACAATATTATTTGTACAGTATGATTAAGTATAACGATCAACTCTGATTAGGATTTTAAATTCTTACCTTGCAGTTCACGTTGTAATGCCTTGATAAAATGAAAGCTTGCCTCCAAAGCCTCACAGCTCTAAATGTTCTGAGCAATCCAACTCTGGCTGCCACCCAACAATTCAGCAGATTTTCTTACTTTGCCAACTCTAGGGACACTAGTCATGTGTCAGCTCTTTATTGCTTTAGAAATTAGTATACACATTATATACAGAAATACAAATATAAATAGCTCAATTCAAAATGTTTTAACCAAACAAGACAGAAAATATATTTGAAGTTTCCAATGCTTCATGTCAAGACCCAATACCTCTGCTACTTTAAGAACTTCTATAAAAAACATAGTCTGTGTCACAGAGCCTTAAACAGACTGTTGACTTTTTAATTTAAAGTATAAAGCTTTAAATATGTGCTTATGGTGAAAATTAAGGAAATACTAGATTAGACAGGGCATCAGTTTTTCATGAATAACACTCATTTAAGTTCATTTCCACCCCAGATCTCTGGTTGAATGTTATATCATTCAATCGCAAATCTCTCTATAAAAGTGTCTGGCTGTCTCTTAAACCTATTTATGCTCTATGCTTCACTGCCTTTCCTTGGCAACTTTTTCCATATGCTTAACTTCTTCCAAGGAAGCAGTTCTGTTTCAATTCACAGAACAGCACACCAATCAACACAAGCAGGCAGGCAGGTAAAGGAAGGAAGGAGAGACAGATATGCAGAAAGAAGTAGGAATGAAAGTAGTTGGTCCAATAAATATAAGGTTTTAGTAAAGCGAAGTGTTTTAGGCCAAAAGAAAACTAACCTAGCAACTACCCCCACCCCCACCCCCAGCAATCAGAGAGGCCTGAACTTGAATTTATAACCCAAACACTCTGTACCAGATGCAACTTGAGACACACAACTGGTAGCACTACTGGGGATTTATGACTTATGACTTGTTCATATTTAATTTGTAACCAAACACTTCCCTTTCCTCTTAGCTACCTTAGAACTCTTGATTAACTCTTGTTTTCACAGGTCATAGGTTAAATAAAGGAAGGGAAGCATTCTGGGGTGAGATTGCCCAGAGCACCACATCCAAGAGTGACCCTGTGCAAGGAACATTAAAATTAAGTGATAAGGCTAGAGATTGTTTAAGACAGCTGATGTTCAAAGCCTCCTTTGGGTATGAAGCAGGACCTTGCAACTAGAGAGTTGGCAACAAAGACAGACAGGAAACTGCTCTCTCAAGTTACCTTTAGTGATGGAGCAACTCTCTCACCAAGAGGCTTTTTGGAAATAAAAATGGAGGGTTTTGAGAAAATGTAAAGCAGGAATTCATGCAAGTCAAGAGGCTCTTCTCTTTGCGGCTTTCTGCCGTGAGCATCCGTTTTGCCCACCAGATTCTCCTACTCTGAAGAAACCCTCCACTGTTATTGAATTCTGTAGATCTGGACCAGGCTGAGGGAAGAAAATTTATATGTACAAAATTAATCAAACAGAGGCACAGCAACTCTTCTGAACAGGGAATAATCTGTCCAAACTCAACTACAAGAAGATGCACCTAGTTCCAAATACTTTCACTGCTGTGCTAATGATGCACCAAAGAGATAAAAATAATAGTAGAAACCATCAGTAATTCAAAAATTACTTTGCAAGCATTTGCTTATTTGATCCTCAGAGTAATTCTATTAAGTAGATACTATTATAAAGCCAGACATGAGGAGGAACCTGAAGCACATAAAGACTAAATAACTTGTTCAGTATCACATAGCCACAAAGAATCCAAGTCTCTGTGACTTCACTATATCAGTAGGTATTTTGGGCTGGTGAGGGAGACTCTCTCAGGCAACAATACCAGTGAAGTGAACACTGGAGCAGAGACACTTTACAAACATATTATTAGGTGTTTTCAAATTATTGTCAAGATGTAACAATCATTAAGATCATTTGTCTTATAGAAAGCCCCCATTCGTCCATTTGTTCATTCATTCATCTCATGCCCAATATAAGCCAGGCACTGGGTAGAGAATTGATTAAGGCATAGCTTCCATTAAAGCAGGTCCCTGGTTTAGATTTGTGTGTGAAACCGTCATGGCATAAGGAATGATCTAATAGAGGCAACAAGGGCAGAACTTGGAAAATGAAAGAAATAAGGCTGGGCCACCCTGAAAGCAGGTAAGATGTGTACTCCCTCTTTGCCATAACCAAATAACATAGTGTGAAACAGCAGCTCGCTTAAATGAGCCCTTCACCAGAAAGGAGGAACCCAAATCAGAGCAATCTGAGTAGCTGGGAATCTACTGCAGAGGGATCAAAGTTGGAACATAAAATGCCATCACTCATTCTCTATTGTCACTCTGATAAAAATCCTACCCCTCAGCCATCCTTATTTTTAAAATAACCTTTGGGTTTATTGCTTTATCATAAACTAAAAGAAGTACTCCATAATGTTACAAAAGCCTAAAATTGATGTGATTAAACTCTCTTAAAACAAGGCTATCTTCATAAAGTTTAAAAGAAATAAAAAGAGAAACTCTTAAAACTAAGCTTTAGAGAAAGGAAGCTCAATCAGTTAAGCTCCCAGCAGAAATAGGTCTGATGTATTCTTAAACCTGTATAGTATGAAAGAGAACAGGAAAGTTGCCTTTCAATGAGTAAGCATAAAAAGCAGAAAATTAAAATATACATAGCAAAATGTATGCATAAATCATTTTAAATATATTTTCACCAGCACTAAATATCGTGACAACTCTTTTTGGTTGTTTTCTTTGTTACTTATAATAGCAAAACACACACCCTTACACACCAAATATGTGCTAAGAAAACAGTTAAATATACTATGGTAAATCCAGGCAATGAAAAATTATGTTTTAGAATAATTTTTAATGATATGGGAAAATGTCCACGAAATAATAAATGAAAAGTAGTATACACAACTATGTGTCATATGCAATCATACACACTCACAGAAAGAAGAAAAGATAAAAATTTAATAGTTATTTTTAGATTATGAGACTAGATAATCTTTGTGTTCTACATTCTTTTTTGCATTTTCTATGGCTTGTGCCTTAAAATGAGAAATAAAAAGGTTGTTGTCTTTAAAACACTGTTATTCATAATAGCAAATAATTGGAAACATTTAAATCACAAACTATCAAAATGATAGAATATTATAATTTATTAAATCAAACAACAGAACAATATTTAAATTGGAGAAACCTTCACAAGATATTTAGATATAAAAGCATGCTCCATAACATATATACAAATTTTTTATTGTTTTAATTTTTGTTTTCGAATATTCTCCAAACTTTCTAAATAAACATATTACTTTTATTAACTATCAAATAAAAATCCCTACCTCTTTCTCTTTTTAAAATAAACAGCCATATGGGTGATTCCTCTCTCCAGGTCATCTCACTGGGGCATAAGGAACAGACTGGTCAGGGAGAGTAGAATCAAAACTTCCCTTCTTGTTTCTTTAAGTGTGCTTAATAACTGGGATGACCCAACTCACAGATAGGCTCTTTGGATGAAATGGAAGTTTGCACTCTTTAACGAAATGGTCATACCAGACCATTGTCCGCTGTCTGCTGTACCACACTTATCATGGATCTCAGTTCCAGGGCAGGGATGGTTGGCTAAGAAGGTTTTCAGTGACCTTTCGTTAATGTGGGAGCGGTCAGCATCAATAAACCCTTGTGAGTCTCAGAAAGAGACACACTCACTTATCCAAGGCCATCCTTAAGTAGAGAGTAAAAAGAAAAAAGGGTCAGAACTTATCTTGCCCTGTTATATTTAGAGGCCAAATCTAAAAGGATGGATGATTCATACAAATATTTATTAAGTATCTATGTTTGTCAGCCCTGTGCTGGCACCTAGGATAAATATATGAACAAGACACAGTGTGGTTTGTCTTCCTTGGGAAATTCTAAGTCTGGTGGGGAAGACAGACATGCAAACGGTTAATTACAATGCAATGAGCTGATGCTGTTACACAGCCAGGCACAAAGAGCTGATGGAACATCATGCAAGGGCATTGCAACTAGACTACGGTATCAGGAAGGATAAATAATGAGGAGAAGTTCTATGAAAGAACAGTGGCATTTCACTTGGAGAGAACAAAACATTACAGGCTCAGAGACAACTACAAATGGGTCTGGGTGACCAGATCCCAGAAGTAAGGGGTGGGACAGGATGTTTCTTTGTATGATTTGGGGGCTGAATGTAGGAGTAGAAAGGGAGAATCTTAGCAGTCAGTAGTAGAAGATCAAACTAGAGAAGAAACCAGTTCCTAAGAGCCTTTAAGGGCTAGCCTAAGGAGTTAATGCTCTTTTCCTGAAAGCACTGAAGGGTTTTAAGCAAAGGAGGGATTTGATCACATTTGTTTTTTTTTTTTTTTCAAAAGATCGCTTAGAGTGGAGGATGAATTAAAGGAGGAAGTCTGGAAGGAGATAAATTCAAAGGTTTTAAGACTGGTAGACCTGGCATAAGTCCCCAAGGGAGAAGGAAGTTCTAAAAGTGAGTCTTCTGGCAGGGATCTTTTAATTAACTGAATGTAATTTAAAAGAGGATTTGGCTGTAGGAAAGAAGAAAGAAAAGAAAGGAAAAGAAGAGAAGAGAATTAAGAGCAAGAAAGAGAGAGAGAGAGAAGAAAGGGAAAGGGAAAGAAGAAAGAAAAGAGAGAACGAGTTCCTATTAAGCCATAGGCTGACCTGAAGAGTGAATCTCTTTTAGAAGCAGCATCAGTTGTGTGACAAGGCAGGAAAAGAGGTGGAGTCAGACAGCCTAGAGTAAAATTTGTGGTTTCCCAACTTACTAGAGGAATCCCTCCAGAGAG
>PVKH010046119.1:0-10450 GCA_004027955.1 Chaetophractus vellerosus
CTCAGAGAGATTAGATGTCTTGTCTAAAACCCACTCTTGTTACCAAGCTATAACTCCAGGGAAACAGAACCAATGGGAGAGATCTGTAAAAATTATGAGGTTTTATAAAATTATCTCACATGACTGTGGGGTGAATGAGTCCAAATTCCATAGGGCAGGCTGCAAGTTGGGTTTTGATGAATTTCCCAGGAGAAGCTGGCTGGCTGAAGTAGAGATGGAAATTCTCTCTTCTGACTGCTGAAATCATCACTTCTCCTTTTAAGCCCTTCAACTGATTAGATGAGACATGATCTCTCATTGCTGCAGGCAATCTCCTCAGTGGATTGTAGTGTAATCAGCATAGTTGCAATCCACTTACTAATGATTTAAGTCCACAAAATGTCCTCACAGTAACAATTAGGCCAGAGCTTGCTTGAGCAAACAACTGGTCACCATTACCTGGCCAAGTGACACATGAGCCTGTCATGGTAGGTAAAATGCATTTCCAACCTAGGTAGATTTGACTCCTTGTGCTGGTTCCTTTAGTTCACTTAGACATTGAAATTTGACAAGTGTGATTTATGGACTTTTCCCTTTTTGGTTTAAATGTACCCAACATAAATTAGACAGGTCATCACAAGAGAACAATCTAACTCTGGTGGTATGTGGGCCGGATGTCATAATGTGTATTTCTTAGCATGTTGCTAACTTATTTTACTTATTTTGTATTATATTGTGTCCTGGGAGTACATCTAATGTGTTAATATGGTTAAAAGTGTAATCTGTTAAAGTGATTGTAGCCCTTATACAAAAGGCCTATAGCAGCTTGACACAGGTCCTAGATTTATCATCTCTGTGAAGTCTTTCATCTGCAGGGCAGGTTGAATCTGCTGATAATATCATTTTCCTAAAAATTCTCAGCACTGCTTACTTCTGTAAATATTTCATGAATGTTTTGGCTTGTCCTCATTATAGTTACCCCAATTCAGCAAATGATATGACTTATTTAACTCTGGTTCTCTTTTATGTTTATCCTCATTATTTTGCATAGTGCCTTGGACATAGCAATACTCCATAAACATATATTGAAGCAAATTGCAGCATTTTAGCCAATTTCACAAAAATTTTGATTCTATCATGATCATTCCCTCCCAGTATTTTCAGAAGCAATGATTTTCTGAAATATTTTAGTACTTTTAGTTACTTATCTGTAAATCCATTTGCATTTTCAAGCTTGTTACTGGGTACAAGAATTTTAATATTAGAATATGCAGACTATGGTAAGCAATTGCTATATCTTCTAATTAATTATATTCACTGATTACTAATGCTCACATATTTTTTTCTGTTCTATCCACAACTAAATTTACCTTTCTTATGTGTTCACAATAATGTTAGTAGCAGGTTTTTTTGGGAATTCAAAAAAATCTCTCAGTAAATATTATACCCCAATTTATACATAAATCACATTAGCATTATCTCTTGGATAACTACTTAAATGATAAACTATAAGAAAGCAATTTGATTTTCATAGCTGATTTTATAAGTTGATTTCCTTAAAAAAATTTTATTGATTTATGATTTATATTTTAATCATTTTGATTGGTCATTTTACCTATTGCACATTCATACATATATATTTGGGTAGTAGTAAATTAATCTGTGAACAGCATAATTTACATGCTAAGTTCTTCCTTCTACATTGTTTGCATTTTGTTTCTTCAGTTTTCTATCTATTCATTTGTTGTTTGCCATCAGCAATTTGCAATACAAATTATGAGTTTGCTGGTTAAAGCATTTAAAACACCAAATAAATGTAGAAAGTTCTACCTTAATGTCTCCATTCTCTTACTGTTTTTGACTGCATTGGGATAAGATCACTTATTTCTCCACATGTAAATTAAATGTTGTCTACACTCTTTTTAAATTGCTGTGTGGTTAATTTTCCTCCACTGCAGGAAGCTGAGCTATTTATAAGTTTAACTTCTATTAGATTTTCCATCATTTGATCTTTATTGATCCATCACAAAGATTGCCCCGTTATGATTCATGTTTCTTAGATTTATTGCTGCCAGATTATATTTGTTTTTCATCATGACATTTTTATATGCACTTCAGAGTGAATAAAACATCATACAATATACATTGAGCAATTGGTGAGAATAACCACTTATGTTCATGTTATAACATATCTGAGCTGTTAATTGTGATTTTTTACAATGGATTGTCAATGTGGGAGGGAGAAAAGGGCAAGAAATGTCTTCTGGAATAATTCTCTGCGTGTGTGTGTGTGTGTGTGTGTATTAAAAAGAGACAGAAAGAAGGATAAAAGGAGACAGAGAAAGGCAGAGAGAAAAGGATAGATAGATACTGATAAACATAAACAGAGAAAATAATTTTTCATTAGATTTTTAAAGAGTTTATTTTGTGTCAGACAAATGAAACTTACAGACTTTTAAAAATAAATATGAGTTTTCATCCTTCATATTCTCCTTAAATTCTCTCTAGCATTGTACACATTCATGGCAAAAATTTCTTTAAGACAAGTGAATTGAATTTAGAAATCTCTAGCATATGTGATGGTAGAATTGAACCACAGCGTGTTTTCTGATTAATATAGCAGTATACAGATTTAATGTTTTGATTAAATAAAATAAGAAGGAGGTACATAGGATTCCTAACATCAAACTTATCCTAGTCAAGTGGGTAAAACAAACCTGGATCCAAATAATTATAATTAATCTTGAAAAGTCCGAGATAGAGATATGTAAATGTGGAAACTGCGCTAGAGGAAGATATAGCTAACTCTGGAACAATCAGTGAAATTGCACAGAAGTGACCATTAAGCTGCTTCTTGAAAAATTCATATATTTATGATCTCTGATATAGCAAACTCATAGGTGTCTTATGCAAATAAAATTGTATAATCCATGTATTAGTGCTTAGTAAATGCTAAAGAAATACATGCAAGGACTTGATGTGATTAGAATTATTTATTTTTTATGTCCTTAAGGCCTCTGTTAGGATTAATTGAAAGCAGCATAAAGATCAATATGGAGTCCTTTCCACTTTGAAGCTCAGCTAAGTTATATTGGTCTTAGGCAATTCTCTAAACTTCTTGTAAACTCAGGTTTCCCATCCATGAAATAAATGTTAATAACACCCATCTTACACATTTCTTGAGAAGGATATATCAGATTAGGGATGTGAAGGGACAGTACTGGTTAGCATGCAAAACCATTCACTTCCCTTTACTTTCCCTTAGTCATCAAATAAGTCTTCATAGAAAAAAATATTTTCACTCGTTCAATGAGCATTTTTGAATACCTATTATAAACCAGATACTGGTAAACTTGGGACACAGAGCTGAAAGAAAATCGGAGGTCACGTTCTGATGGGGATGTAAACAATATCGATACAGTGAAAAGAGTGTTCAGAAAAAAGGACAGGATGTGCACCTCATTGGACTGAGTAGAGGTGTGTGGTGGTCATTACAGGCTTTCTAGAAGAGATTAGTCAAATATTTACTGACCACGATGCCATACAATAAAATACAATAGTAACAGAGAGCAGATGAAGGGGTATTGAAATATGAAAACTGTAGACCCTGGAGAGGCCAAAAAAGCTGTGTTCTAGATCAATTATTTAGTGGGGTGAAAATTCCAATACTGGATTTCTACAAAACCATGCTTTATAGGCAATACTGATTCCTTAAAGCAGCCAGACCATGTGGCATTTCTGGAAACTGGGGTTCCTATAGCAACTTTTATTAGCTAGAAGAATATCTCATCTCTCTCAATTTTTTCCCTATTTCAAATCTAAATGTCTCAAAGACAGTTGCATTATAATTGGCCATTTTCAGTATTTTAATACAAATGCTTAGACACTAAGATATCTTACTTAAAAATAACTAAATAGGACTTTATCAATATTAATAACACCTTGACAAAAATACATGCTTATTCATGTCAAATATTGTAAAAATCATCTTATTTTTATTATACTGCAGGGAGTTTATTTTAAAATAATATTGAAAGATTCTACAAATGATCTAACTAAACTTTACACGATTTTCTCTCATACCACTTTCAGACTACAGACTTTAAACTATTGACATTAATCTTTGTTTTCATTAGCCATATCAAAGTAAAACTGGTTCCATAACATCTTAGCCATGTTTATTAGTTTAGACGCTTTCCACTTTTAAAGAAATGTCATTCCTCCTACTTAATATCAGGCTGTCAACAAAAAGCATTTAGAGTCTTTTAAAAAAAAATTTTCCCCCTATTTTCCTTTAATAGATAGTATAATGAATGAGTGAAAGGAAATCCCTATAAAATTATAAATATATGTAATAAGTTTTGATACACTTATTGATAATTGACAATAAAATTCTTAATTAATATGGTTTCTTTGAAATGAAAATTGTGTCACTAGAGTTGAAATTATCAAAAGCTTTGTCTTGTATGGCTATGTTATTGTATGGTTACAATGAAAAATTTTAATAAATGATTATGTAATTAATAACTAATTCACAACTGAGTAAATGAGTAGTTTTTCCACATAATATAAACATATTTTTAACACATTTTAAACATAATTCATTAAAAATCTGTTTAAAATACATCTCTACCTTTTCAAGCTGAATTTCTACCAAGCTTCATAAATAAACATTACTATAAAAATTTATATAGTGCTGTTTCCTTAAGATTTTTCTCCAGAAGTTATATATATGTGTAGAAATTTACATTAAAAATTTCCATTGAGATATGGAGATATTAAATTATGTAAAAGGAAAGCAATACTAAAATCATAAGATGTCATCATTTTAGAACTAGAAATTCGATTATGTATAGAAAGGAAATAAAAAGGAGCTTTTGAATATAACAGTAAATGGAATAGATCATAGATTACACTTTAAAAAATAACTCATTGCCAGTAAAATATTATCAAAAGGCCTTTCTATTTTCCTATTTCAAAATATTTGAATGGGCTCCAATTTAAAAGGAAAAGATGTGAGGCCAAAGAACACACCAAATGAGTATTTGAGTCATATCAGTATCACCTTCTGATTATTGATCAGGGATGTTCTTTTCACATATTTAAACATCTCTTTTTATGTCTTGTTCGACTTTTAATCTGTACAATAAATAATCTCTGAGAGCTCAAACTAATTGAAAAACAAAAACCCAAAAAGCAAAAACAAAGCACTTCATGAAGTTGAGAAAAACAAACAAACAAAAAAAACCCTGAATTGTCCAAATGTGTTGCTGCCCAGAGCTCTGGATTTTGAGTCAGGTAATCTGTTTTCTAGTTTTGGCACTTATCAATTGCTTAGAACCATTTTGTTTTGTTTTATTGTTACTGATGATACTTAATTTTTTCTTGGCTTCAGTTTCCTCATCTGTCAAACTGGTACAGGGATATTTGATCAGCAAAGTCAATGATTCTTTTATAAGTGAAAATTTATTTTGTCAAGTCATACAATCAATTCAGAGAAGAAAAATTTGTCATTTTACAACTATTTGTGACATTTTCAGCTTATCGTAAGTTAGTTTAAACTTTTCTCAAAAAAGTTAATCTTTTATACATGATACTTGTTTCCAATTATAAATTCTCAAATTCATTTAATTTTATCTCATATATCTAGTTCTATAAAATGTAAAAATATTAAATTTTCATATGGTTTAGGTTTTATGAACATCTGAACTATTTAAGATTATAAATAATGTCTAATTGCTAAATAAAATAATGATCTTTGTAAAGGATTAGAATATAATCATACTCTTGGCAATATTAGGAAAATAGTATATAAGACCCTACAAAAAAGTAAACGTAAATAAAGATTGATTCTCCTGGGCAGAAAAAGTCAGAAAAAAAATTTAAATAAATAAATACATGTATGTACAAATGCTTAAATATATATGGAAGTATATATAAATATACGTATATATTAAAAATATTCATTGTACTACTAAATAATAGCAGCATCTTTCAAAATTTATTACTTACTGAACATTAGTTTAAATTATTTGTACAAAAATGTGTTAATGTAAACATATAACCTGTCATCAGTTGCAAATATAGAGAAGAAATGGAATGATATCTATTTGGATGACTTTCCTTTCTAAAGGAACACATTTTTACCCCCAATGATAATAATCCAAACAGTCTGCTCCAAATGTCTTAGGATATGGGTAAATAAATGAGCCTTCTCTGGTTATTTGCTTCATCCACTGAACATTTGCTTTATTTTCTAGAGATATTTCTGCTTTATATTTTGAGCAACTAACATTTCCTTTTATGAAAACTACAATTGATTTAAGTAAAATATTATATTGTTGATATATATGTCTTGTCTCATGGATTTCTCCTTCTTGAGTCTGTTTTATTTCATGTCATCTTCCACAGTACAATCTCTCTTCCAAGAAAATCCCAAATTTTGCTGCTAATGTCTTAGTAACCATCAATCTATTGAATTCAAAATTATGAAGTGTACTTAAGTATTCTTGACTAATAAATTTATCTTACCTAGTGATGTACTAGGAAAACTGAAAAATAATAGTATGATTCAAATAAGTAAAAAACAAATGAACACATTTAAGTTTACTTGCAGGCATGAAATATAGGAAGATTTTCTCAAGATAAGAGCAACCAGTTAGCCTAATTTTATTTTGCCTCTCATTCAATTTGACAAACATTTGGCTTAGTATAGTTATTATAAATACAATTTGGCAGTTTAATAAACTATAGCCCTCGGAAGGACTTTTTAATTTTTTAAAATCAGACAGTAAGAAAACCCTCTCCATTGTTCTCCCCAGTGTATGTTCCTGGCATTATTAGTACTATTGTTGTTATTTACCTTTATTGTAGTTAGATACATGTACACTTCCCATGGTATACTCTGGGTCTCTCAAAAGAGCAAAGACTGTTTTATTCATCCTTGATTCCCTGACAATGCCCAATGCACAATGCCTTACATATAGTCCACACTCTAGCAGTGTCTGATGACTCAAATGTCACCCAAAAGCACTAAATATTAGCATCTCAAAAGGAGTGATTCGCTCTGCACTTTTCATACTATTGGGGGTGGTTGGATTTTGAGCTTTCCTTCTATATATGACTTAAATTTTCCAAGCTCTGGGTCAATTCATAAATCTTACAAAACCCAAATTTAATTTTATGATTTGTGGGATACTTTGTTATAAGACCCTTTTATATGATGTTTCTAATAACAGTACAGTGGTAAGACTGTAACAAAGGTGTAGAAATACGGGAAGGTGCATGACTTAGTCAGATAAGACTTGCCATAAGTAAAAGTAGAGCAGCCTGAATACACACACAGATGGGTAGGAAACCAGCAGTGAATTGAAAAAATGCAAAGTTTGCTCACAAGGTGACCTGGGAAAAAGGCAGTCAGTGGGGGTGAAGATTTTGCTGGTTTAATAATAAATAGGTATACATAAATAATTAGTTTGTGACAGTTTTAATGACAACCCAGCCATGGGAAAAGATAAATCTACATATTGAAAGAAAGCAGTTAAAATGTTGACTTGCAGAATGACAGAGGTAAAGAGGATACATTTAAGTGGAGGCAGGCAGCTTGTCTAAATATGGCTAATATTAAATACAGGTGATTATAGCATTTGAAATTGAAATTAAAAATAATCCCTGATTCACTTATTTTAAAATTGCCAAGGCCCCTCAGCTGCATATTTCACCAGGTGCTAGTGCAGTTGGAACAACAAGCATATCCAATGATTTAAAAATAACATTCACGGGTGTCACCTGATGTCACTCCAGATAAGAAACGCTGTTCCCAATCAGAGAGAACACTTTCTGGTATTCATCCTTACATCTCCTGAACCTGTGCTACATATTTATATCATGCATTTTAAAATAATCTTTTGGATCTTGAACATATTAAATAGATTAAGCTTTCTTAAAGTTGTAAACATGAGGAAGAAATGGAACGAAACACTTTGGTTTTGGAGCCGTGTGCATGTGTAGAGCTCTTCTTTCCTATTGAGGATTAAATAAAATAAAGATGCTTTGATTTTTCATCTAATATATTACAGACTGAGTAAAATATTCATATAGTATTCATGACTTTCCCTGTTCTTCATAAAGATATTTGAGCTCTAAAGTTTCAATCTATTCAAGTAGAGGCTGTCTTAAATATCCTGTTTCAGGTTTGGGGGAGGAAGCAAACATTTATCAAGGCACTCAGCCAAGCAGTGTACTAAGAGCTTTGTGTGCATTTATTTTTCCCCATAAAAAACCCTATGAGGTAATTATTTTAACTATTTTACAGATAAAGTAACTGAATGCCCAAATGGTTCATTCCCAAGATTTAAAAAACAAAACAAAACAAAAAAAAACAACTCAGCAAAAAGCCAGGCTCGGCCTTTAGAATCCTCTAAAAAGCTTAAACTCTTTTATGTACATACCCAAATGTCTTTGTAATGGTTGGCTCTCAAATTTGTGTGGAAAGAAATAATGAAATAGTTTCTAAAATGCATCGAGGCATCCTCCAGTATCCCTCAAACTTGACCTTCTAATCCTCAAAAAAAGTATCCCGAATTACAAATGCATTCATTTCTATTGTTCAACTCACAGATTGGGTTTCTTCACGCATCCATATAGAAGAGTGGCTTCCTTTAAACATGTTGCACGTTACATTTCACTTCCTATTAATCTGAAAATGAACTAACTTGACTTAATTTAGAATAGTACCATTGATATTTCTCTGTAATTGTCCAAAGTCTTTGGGCATTTCATGGATAGGGACTCCCTGAATTTATCATGCAATTCTTAGTGAAAAATATATAATTGTTAGGAAAATAGAAGGTAAAACACAAAATAACAGAAAATAAATGAACATGAAATCTCATGTAATACACAATTATTGAATGGCTGCAATACTTTTTCCTCCCTCCCTTCCTTCCTTCCTCCCTCCCTCCCTCCCTTCTGCCCTTCCTTTTTTCCTTCCTTCCTACCTCTCTCCCTCCCTCCCTCACTTCCTTCCTTCCTTTTTACCATTTCTTATCCCTGAAGTTTGTGGAAATCTGGAAAAAATAGAATTTAAAAGAAAATAGCAGATGGGAAAAGTCTGCTATAGCTATAATGCTACCTTAGAAGTTTTCAAAGAAATGAAAAACTTTGGTGTTACCAAGTCATAAGAAGCACTAGTCACTAAATTTTTATTTATTTGGGTGACCATTTTGGTCTGTTGAAATATTTGTAGAATAAGACTTTAGTCTCTTGGCATTTTTATAACTACAACCAGATTTATTTTCTCAAATATAAGAATCATATTAATACTTTCTCATCCTCTAATTTATAAACTACAGAGAGTAATTAATTAATTAGCTAATGTGTTATAGGAGAACATTTTCAGGAAATTTTTAGCTACTTCCCCCAATTTTGATATCAGTTCTGTCCCTTAATTAGACTCCCCTTTATTCTGCTCATTTTCATTCAGTCTAGCAATTCCTTCAGTGATCCTATATCCAGGATGTATTTCTTCATCTTTCATACAAGGTTTTCATGAGATATTTTGCCAGGTTCCTTGCTGAATCCATGTATGTCAAGGTGACTACATTTCCCTGACCTAGGAAAGTAAAACAGGTCAAAATAACAAGTAAAGTAATATAGCATGATATAAAAAAATGAACTCATGCTATCTCCATTTGACCAAACAGTTAAGAGACACAGAGGATATAGTTTTCCTGCTAAAAAAAATAAAAGAAAAAGAAAAGGAGAAAACAAAAAAGAGGGAATTAATTGCAAAACAAATATAGAAAACCACAAGAGCTTGTTTCCATCAATATTCCATTAAATACTAGGGAGACTTTTTTATGAATCTTCTTGAAACAGAAATGATCTTATCTTTTTTTATTTTTCTTCTACTGCATTTAGACTCTGAAGCTTCCAGAAAACCAAAGAATTGTGCATCTTTCTTAGAAACATGTCCTTAAGAGAGTGGCAAGAACCTGTTCCTAATAATTGGTGATGATGTTACTTAATTTTTTTTTGAGGTTATAGTCAGAAAAGAGACATTATCTTCCATGTGCAAATTGAAATCTTAAAGTAGAACTCTGCAAGCTCTTTTCCATAAAAACATATACCATATACATATACATATATGCATATATACTGGCTTGCATGGTGTGGGGATGTTAGAATTTAACCAGCTGCATCTTGGATCATAGCTACCTTTCTTTAATATTTTCTTAATGGGGAAATATTACCCCAAATTACAAAGAATATATTTAAAAATTATTTTTGAAATATAGGCTATTAATATTTTAAAGCAATTTATATCAACTTTTTATTTCCAAAAGAGATTTAAAACAGTCATGCATAATTTAAGGACTGCCTATATGGGGAATAATTTACAATGACAGATTAAATTCTTCACTCCAAATTCAGAGAACATAAATATGATAAAAAAAAGAGGGTCAAATCT
>PVKH010046120.1:0-10433 GCA_004027955.1 Chaetophractus vellerosus
AGTATATCAGAAAACAATGAGGCTTCATTGCTGTGGAAATTAATTTATGGAGAATTGATATCTTTAAATTATTAAGTCTTTCCATCCTAGAATTAGCTTTATTGATTTTCATGCTTCATTTGTCTAAGTCCGATAGTAAAATTGTATTATTTTCTCCAATAAAGAATCTTCATATTTCTTATAATATTTGTTTCTATATGCGTCACAGCTCTTGTTGTTATCATTTATTGTTGGTCAATTTTTCCAGTTACATTTTCAAATTAACTACTATCTGTCTATATCAGGGCTTCTCACCCTTTGCAATATTGACATTTTTTTTTAGGAAATACTGGGGATTGAACCTGGGACCTCGTACATGCAAAGCAGGCACTGATCCCTGAACTCCATCCCCTCCACCACTGACATTTTGAACCTGATAATTCTTTCTGTGTGTCGCTGTGGGCTCTCCTCTTCATTGCAGGATGTTAATCCGGTCCCTATGCTCTAGATACCCATGGCTTCCCCCAAGTTTTGAAAACTAGAAAATGCCTCCGGACATTTCCAAATATCTTGTGAGGAATAAGATTGTCCTGGTTGAGAAGCAGTCATCTTATGAAGGTACAGATTGCTTTTTAAATCCAATGCAGCCAATTCTTGTTCTTAATATTCCCCCTTCTCCTTTTCATAAGATCTTATGGTACTTGACATATTGGCTATAAGAAACAGACATGCCAAGTTGTTTCCTCAGAACCTCAATAGTTTAAGCCCATAATTCCAGGTAATCATAAACCCCTCAGTTTATGTGCTATAGAAAGAAATAAATAACAGTAAGTTCATAGATACTGGGAACCAATTACCTGAATTTGTATCTCAACTCCACTGTCTAGCTGGTATATGACTTCATTCAAAAATATAACCTCTCTAAGCCTTCATTTTCTCATCTCTACAAGAGAAGTCGATGCCGGTATTTTGAACAATTATTATGAACAGTAGCAATGAGTATGAGGTACCTCACATGCATTAGACTATATATGAATGTAATTATTATTATTTATGTAAAAACAAACTATTGGTAATTGGTAGATCCTCATAAGATCTGAGGGAGGAATTTCATGGGTGGAAGATAGATACTTCTTATTGATACTGAAATGAAGAATGCAACATTTTTGCCAGGAACTTTTATTGAGTGCTCTGTCCAATGATCATTCTAATTACTGCATACGAGTCCAGAACCTGTCAAGCAATTCACTAACAGGGAAAAAGAATCATAGTAACAATACATGGTGGCATGTGATATAAGAAATGGATTAAAATCCCTACTTCTGGAAATCCCTTAGAAGTAGGGATTTTAAAAGTGTTAATCCAGTACCACATTTATGCATTATTAATTTAATAAAATAAAGATTGGTGTGAAAATCCTAATTTCCATCAATAAACCAAGTCTCTGAAAGTTTCCTTTTGGGATACGCTACTTGTGTTATGTAATGGTCCCTTTTACCCAAACGTAAAAATATCTTGGAGGGAATTTTAAAAGCAGTTTCTTCCTTAGTCTGCTAAATTGCATAAAATAATTAACCAGATAGTTAAGATGTATTTGTGACTATTTGGCAAATTTTGGATTAGCAGTGGATGGAGGGAAATAAACATTGGTTATCATAGATATTACCCTATATAAAAGTTTTTCCTGAAGAATCCAGACTGCTCAATGTTAAATTATGGTCTTGATAAGGGGACAGCTATAATTCACAGCTTGGAAAAGGAATTGATTTATCCCCCAAATAATAATTTTACTTTTTTTCTATTAAAATGCTTCGTTTCAAAACGCTTCATATGATACTTTTGTTGAAGATTTATTAAAAGGAACCCTTTCCATTCCAATGATCAAATCCAAGGAAATCAGAATTCAGGAAAAAAGAAAACCAAAGCAACAATTTAGATACAGCAGCTTCTCCAACTCCTTAATTTTTCTTTATGAAAAAAAAAAAAATGAATCCCAGAATGATAAAATGACTAGTGCAAGGTCACACAGATATTTTGTTTCAAAGCAGCAGCTAAGATATATTTCTCCCCACACTTGGCTGATTGTTTTCCTCACTATACTTTGCTCTCTGTCCACATACTTGACTTTGTCATCTTTTCAGAATGAACAATGCTCAGAAAAATACTGAAGGCATATGTAACTTCAGCTCCATTTCAAGAGTTCATCCCGTAATTGTCACACCTGATCTCTGTCCCAGTGTGTGAACCCAATCACTGGGGATAATTGGAATTGACTGAAATGCCTGGAGTCTGTGTGCATTGCCATTGACCCTCCTCATTCAAGCTATGTCATTGTGATAGCCAAGGTTGGCTACTGCCACTTTAAATTAGTGGTTTATCTTGAGTCTTGGAGAATGGAAGTCGTTTCAGGGGGAAAGGATGATGAATCACATGGCAGGGAACAAATGTAACTGTGATTAATGGTACATTACACAACAACAAAAAATAGCACCAACTGTGCTCAGAGATAACTGCAACCACAAAGACCAACTTATTGTCTAAGGTGATGTAATTAACTTCCAAACCCTCCATGGCTTGGATTGCTGATTCCGCTGTGCCTTTCCATTGTGTTGGTAATAATGACAAGGTTGTGGCTTCTTATTTTAAATACTACCTTATTAAGGAACACTTTTCTCCAAAGCACGGGCCTGAAATAATGTCAAAGACTAAGATGTGGCAATTTGAAATTGCGCAATTATAAGCAACTGTTCAGATTCATTCCATTTTTCCTCACTCTCAAGGAAGGAAAGACCAAACATTTGGCTTGTGACATATGAGCTTCTTTAAATTTTTTTCCTTCAAATATTTTAATGCAAGAACGGCACACTGATTATCATTTTTATTTGTTGGATTTTGTTATGGTTAAGAGAAAAAAAGGATTGTGGAAAGGTTGTATTGACATAGCTATGATGAAGAAAGATTTATTTTTACTCACCACCACCTGATTGGGTAATCATCATGGCCTTGCAAGTGTTCTCACGTTCTCAAGGAATAAATGACTGCATTGCCTATTATAAGGAATGTTTGACTTGGATACCTCAGAAGGTTTTATGTGTTCAGAAATTACTCTGCACATTTAAATAAAGAAAATCAGCATCATGAATAATTTTGTCTGTTGCAATCTTGTCCACATTCTTCAGGTAGCAAAATTTGAACCAGAGTCTGCATTTAAAAATGTTTGCCAATTACCTTGCAGAATTGGAGACTTTCCAAATATTCGATATCTACTTGTTCTGAAATTGTTTGGCTAACATAATGCCATGTGTTTTTTTTTTCAATATATCTGAAAAAAGGTTCCTATAAAATTGTGAGGTATTTGGGATATACCATCTTTGTACCCAATTCTCAAGTATGTTTTTCTCTCTTGGACTTGGAGATAATAATAAGACATTTTATTTTATAGTGCATTTAATAGCATTAACATATTTTCTTCTATCTGGGAAGCTGCTAGAGAGTAGAGATGTGCTGTGAGTGAAAGAGCAGGGACTCAGAGGTCTCCAATGGAGGTATGAGTTTCAGCCAACTTGAATATTCATCTGAGTATTAGCTAAGTTATTTTCTTTTTCTGAATCTTATTTCCTTACCTACTAAAACAGGATAATAATATTTACTTCACAGAAAAGGACAAATATTATAGGATTTCCCTTACATGAAATAATTAGAGTAAACAAATTCATAGAAACAGAAAGCAGAATAGTATTTTCGAGGAGTTGGGGGAGAGAGGAATGGAGAGTTATTACTAAATGAGTATGAGTTTTGATTTGGGATAATGAAAATAGCCTGGAATTAGAGGTGAAAGTTACACAGTATTGCCAATGTACTTAATGTCAAAGAATTGACCACTTAAAATGATTTAAATGATTTTTGTTATATATACTTTATCACAAGTAAAAATAAATTAATTCTAGTTTTTTTATGTCTTGCCTCAATCACACAGGCAGTTAATGATGGAATTAGGTCTGTTGTCTGTTGCATCCTGGTCTTTTGTCATTTCCATTAGACGAGTGGTTCTCAATCAGAGGTGATTTTGCTCTCCAGAGGACCATGACAATGTCTGAAGGTTTCTGGTTGTAATGTTACTGTCATTTATTGGATAGAGGCCTGGGATGTTGTTAAACATCATACAATGCACAGTATGTCCCTACCCCTCCCCCATTCAAAAAATTTATCTGACCCCAAATGTTAGTAGTGCATGGTTGGAAAATTTCAGTGGGTCACACTCTCGTATCATGGAAGAACAGGAAGAAATCTCCCTCAAGTGATTTTACTGTTTTTATGCATATGAGAATGACCTTCTATGGTCTTGCTTAGAAATGCAAGTCATAAGCCTTATACATACATATTTCACATTTATTTACTCTGTGCCTTCATGTTCTTCATTTCACTACCACCAACAAACATTTGCCAAGGAGCCCGTGTATCTAGTCATAAGGAAAGAATTAGGAAGCAGGGGTTTCCCTATCAGCACTGACCATTTGTGCATCGCAAATACAATTCATATAGCTCACTGTTCATTTGCTCTTTGTGGAAATAAGGAAAATATAAATTCTCCAATTTCTCATTAATGTTACAGTAGTAACAGCTGCAGAGGCAGTAGCTTTGCACTATACATGCTATTGAACAAGTATTAAATAATGCAGTAAAAGTTAATAAACTATAATAAAATACTCTTTATCACCACTATATTAACATTTCTTTATTAATACTGCTTTTGCTTGCTTGCTTTATTCTTTTCTTTCTCTCATCTGTTCCCAAATGTCATGCTAATTACTTGCCAAATCTCAGTTATGATGTACCACTTCTTGCTTATTTTTCTCCTCTTCTCCCAGTCCTAGTTTCCGTTTTTCTTCATTGTTTCTGAGGTTGGTATTATTTGCTGCCTCTTTTATCTCCCCTTCAGTTAGTCTCTTTTCTCTCTTTTTTCAAGAAAAATCTGCTCTCTTAAAAAAAATAGTCTTGAAAGCAGCTATAAAAGAAAAGAAGGAAAATGGGCAAAGTACAGATGATTGTCAGTCTTGTAGCTGTTTCCTTTAGTTCTCTACCTCAAAGCTGCTGATCATATTTCCAAGGACTCAGCAACTATGACAACCTGACATCCCATCGCTATGGAAGTGCTGTCCCTGCCCACTCAGAAGAAAGACTGCCATAAGCCGCAGGCCTCTCATAAGTAGCCTGTGAGACTGTTGGGTGGGATTCTTTGAGGTTCAATTGAACATTTACTCAGAAACATGCAAACCTGGAAGCTGATCTTATACTCTGTGCTCCCTAGTGCCTTGAGAATATGTCATTTCAAGATTTGGCTCTTATCGTTTTATTTTTGTTATTTATACCTTGAACCCAAATACTTTTTCCCTGCAGCCAGGCTGGGACATGTAGAATTCCCTGAATTTACCGCACTGGCTTCATGCTTTTATGTCTTTATACCCATTGTTATTCTATACTTAGGACTCTTAACCCTGGTGTTCTGCTTAGCATGTTTCTGTTCATCCTTCAATATTATGCTCAGAAAGGTCTCCTCTCCCCAGACTATCTGGGCTTACACAGACAGCCTCCACTGGGTCACCAAGTACCTGTGCTTTCCTTGCTTAGTTATCTGAATGCATTGTCTGTTGTTTTATCTTCCTCACCATGCTATGAATATTAGTGGAGGTTGGGACTGTGGCTCTTACTTTTTATCTCTAGTGGCAATCATATGCTTTTGCTCAGTTGATGGGCAATAAATATTAGTTGACTGATTAAATGGATGAAATATCAAGAAGGGAGGCTCAAGTGGAATGCACTTTTGGCATATAAGTAATGCAGCAATCAAAAAATATAAGTATTAGTTTCCCACTGAAGTCTTTGAGTCATGGAAAAGAATTTACCAACTAAATAAGAAGTATGAGAAGAAATGGGTCTTGTTTCATTTTTATATTTCAAGGAGGCCTATATCGTAGTTTTTGTTAAATAAAATAATATTCTCTAAGATAATTGAATCATTTTCATCATGATGATGGATATCAAAAGGAAATTAGAACTTAAATTCTACTTGTATACAAATAAAGCTTATTTATTGCAGAGTTGGGACTTCATTCTGTGCCACTTTACTCTTTCTCACTAATGCTATTGCGAATCAAACCTCTTGAGGTCGTTTTCCTCAACTTTGGATAACATGAAGGAAGGCAGGTGGCAGGGAGGGAGGGAGGAGGGAGGAGGGAGGGAGGGAGGAAGGAAGGGAGGAAGGAATCTCTGGTACTTTTAAGTCATTAAAAATGACCTCTTTTCCAAGATATTTAAAATCAGACCCACTCAACTTAATATAAAAGCCCTCTATCACTCATTTAATTTTAAAAGCTTACTTCCTCTCAAAGCTCAGGACTAACTGACACCAGAAAAACCTGGAGAGGGGAACCAGCTGCAGCTCAATTCGTTGGGCTCCAGTTTGCCACATGGGAGGCCCCGGGTTCAGTTCCTGGGTCCTCCTCGAGCAGGCAGACCGCCTCAAGAAGGCAAGCCACTGTGGGCAGGGCAAGTTGCCAAGAGCAAGGGCAAGCCACCGCCAAGCAGGCAAGCCACCGCGCGGTGAGCTACCTCAGCGGGATGGCACAGCAGGGGGAGACAGCAAACACAGAAAAATGCAAAGCAAATGAACACTGGGGGTGATATATAAATAAAAAAAAATAAGTCTTAAAAAAAAAAAAAAGAAAAACCTGGAGTGGGGAAAGGTCTGTGGTTTGCTTCTCATCCGATCTTTCGTGTTGCTATGGCTGGGTGAGCTGTGACACTCTGATGATCTCCAACAAAATCTTATTGTAGCAGGTCATTACATTGTTCTTGGGGGGATGTTTCCTTATTATTAGCTCTTCTTCTCAATCCTCCCACTAAGAAGACCTAGCTAAAACATCATATTTGTTTGTGACCAGAGAGGAGTATATTTTGCATTTTCAGTGGTACTAATTTAAGAATTCATCTTAAGTTGCCACTCACAACTAGTGTCCAGTGTCCCTCTGTTTAGACATTTAGCTGGACAGAGCCTCATGTATATGCAAGGTGGTCAATAATCTATAGTAAAGTGAAACTTTTTATTAGTGTTTAAAAAGACTGAGAACCTGTTAGTTTTTCTGCATAACAATCTTATGGCTTAACATAAACCATTTATTTATTTATTCACAATTCTGCAGACTGGCAATTTGGAGAGGGCCTAGCTGGGTGGCTCTTCTAGTCTCCCTTAGGTTCGCTCATGCAGCTTTTAACAGCTACCTGATTAGCTGTGAACTGCTTGGTCTAGAATGATCTCAGGCAGGATGGCCCATCTCTGCTCCATGTAATCTTGCATCGTCGAGCACTTTAGCATGGAGTTCTTTACATAGTGGTGCCAGGATCCAGGAGAAAACAGAAAGAGGGGAGATACATGCAAGTCCCATTGTGCCCAGGTTCAAAACTGGGAACACTGCTCCTTCTATTGCATTCTATTGGCCAAAGTAGGTCATAAAGTTAATCCAGGTTTTAGGGATATGCATATTCAATAGAGTGAGGCTACAGAAAAGGGAGTAAATGCAGCCTTTTTTGTATGTGAAAACAGCCTATTATAGACTGTAACTTTAAAATCACATGTACTCTATTAGACAGAAATTGTAGCTGGGTGAGTAACATTTTTCATATAAGATACAAAATTCACTCAGATTATCTGGAAGACAAGTTGACAAAAAAGGGAGGTAAAAGTTCAAACAGGGAGGTAAAATATAAGAATCTCTAATGCTCTGTGGTTTTGCATCTGGTGAGTTCATCTTTAACACAATGAGATCTTGATTTTATTTTTATACTGAATCTATGGCTATTTCTACAACTTTCTCAAAAATTGGGTGTTTGTAAACTCAATTGTGAGTACTGGTTTTACACGTCTTGAGAAAATGCTCAATATAGTGTAACTAACAAATAGTAGATATAAACATACATATTTATATATTTTTTCAGCAATTGAAGTGTAATTTATTTGTAAGTTATCATTTACATTCAGTATACCTTAGATTTGAAAATCTCAAAAGTTATGATCTTAGATTCATGTCTTTGTTTGAGAAGCTTTCTATAAGCATTTTACATGTACCAAATTTTCTTAAAATAATCCTTCACCAATAAGCCTCTTACTGGAACTATTTTTGTGCTTTGGTTATTGCATTATTAATTGGCAGAAGATTGTAAACATGATGTATGAATTATTTACAAAGTATGTCTACTGGGAAGAAAGAAATATGAATGCAGGTATTGAAAACTTACATAAATGAGTTCCAAATACTGCATGCTGCCAATTGTGGAGCCTTTGTTTTGAAATACTCAATGAGTAGCATGAGCTTTTACTATATACAGATATCTAGAATGGGTGTTATTTTTGTCCTATCTAATGAGCAAAGCTTTTTTAAAGTGAGATAAATGAATATAAATAGTACTTTGATAGAGGCATGTTTATGTTACAAGAGGAGGGCAAGGAAATTATCATGATCCAGAAATCTAGAACAAATGCCCAAGAATCCCCCATTCTTTTGTTTGGGTAGAATAATAAAAGAACACCCATATTCTCAATGTGGCTTCTGAATGAAATGTGAAATAAGGCAAAGGATTCGTTAGGTGGGGGAGGAGATATTATCTCTTGTGGCCAAAGGCTAGATTGAAGACATAGCTTATATTTATAGGCAATTAGCCTTTTTAAAATTTTCAATATTGAAGTGCACAATTACCAAACTACTTACAAACAATTTTTAAAACTTTCCATTGTAAGAATGAGGCAAGTACAAGACTTTATACCAACATAGGGTACCATCATATCAAAGTTAATTCAGCTATAGCACATAGTCAAACATGTGTGAGACATGGGCACTGAGCTGGGACCAGCAGATCTTTCTTGAAGCAAGTCATGACAGGGTGAGACAGCTCTGCAGCAAAAGCTGGAAATGGACAAGGGCTGGATGGAAGATATGTCAGACAGCTATGCCAATAGCCTTGCAAGACAGAATCTAGCGTAAATGCAAGCAGGGCCAACAATAACAGGTGGTTAAGGGCTGATGCAGCAGAAGAGAAATAAGTTATTTGAGAGATTAAATATTTTTATTCAAGAGAATTTTGACATAAAAAATAAAGAACAAGTTCACATGTTGGAATTGTCCCATGCATAATGCTAGAACAGAAAATTATATATTTTATAACCCCTTTAACACGTAGATGAATAGCTCAGAATGGATCAAACATAAAAAGATATATAAATCAAATGGCTGCATTTATAAGAACAACCGAGTTGCAATATGAGGTAAACTTTTGAATTTCCCTATCATGTGTTTGTGGAAAGAGAAATAGGTTGGAAATCAGGGATTCTGTGTTCAAAATATTAGTTTATCAAGTAGTTGTGTGGTATTGGGCAAAGCCTTAAGCACTGTATTTTAATGTTTGCTAGGCTGCTCAAAGCAGATACCATAAAATGAGTTGGCTTTTAACAATGGGAATTTATTAGCTTTCAGTTTTGAGGCTGAGAAAAATGTGCAAACCAAGGCACCATCAAGGTGATGCTTTCTTCCTGAAGACCAGAGATCCTTGAGTCCTCTGCCACGTGGCAAGGCACATGGCAGCATCTTCTGGCCTCTCCTGTCTCTTCTGGGTTTTGTTGCTTTCATCTTTTGGCTTCTGTAGCTTTTTCCCTCTTTGTCTGAATTTCTTTCTCTTATACAGGACTCCATTAAGAGGATTAAGACACACCCTGGGCCACGCCTTAACTGAAATAACTTAATCAAAAGGCTCTACTTTCAATAGATTAACATCCACAAGAATGAATTAGCTTTAACGACATGATTTGCCAAACCTCCACACTCTCCTTTTTAAAAACGTAAAGGATTTGGTTTAAATGACCTTTAAGGACCTATCCTATCCTATGATCCTAGATATTGCTTTTCACGTATGTCTAGTGTAAACCAATACTATAATAGCAAACCTTATCATCTTTATATTCACATTAATAATTCTTTTTATTGAATTCAACCTTTCCAAACCTCTAATGTATAGTGGTTTATATTCAAATATGTTCTACTTTCCGAATATTCAATCAATCCAAATTTCTGTGAAATATTTCTTAACAAACCTAATTAAAAATGGTCAAAAGAAACTTGTCCAAATCTGCCCAATTACAAAAAATTATTCACACATTTGCTTCTATTAAATCACGTATAACTGAGCATTTACACCTTTTCTTCCACCTGAAATCATGAACATACCTACCTATCCACCCCTGTGCACTCAGGAGAATGAAGGCACTAAAAATAGTCTCTTTAGGAAGCAGAAGAGTGAGCATTTTCAACTATGGAATTAAAGCTCATTTGGATGCTTCTGATTTGTTTCTGGTATCTCTTTTTTATAAAACATAGTATGCTAGGTCAATTCTTACTATGCCCTCAAAT
>PVKH010046121.1:0-10432 GCA_004027955.1 Chaetophractus vellerosus
GGATTTTTATTTTTAAGTTTGTTTCTCTTCCCTAACCTAGTGTATGCTGCACAAGAGCACTGCTTTTTAAAAATATACATTTGTATTTTTTTTCAGAGGTACCGGTGATTGAACCTGGGACCTCTACACATGAAGCAAACGCTCAACCACTGAGCTACACCTGCTACACAAGCACAGCTTTCTGCCTACTGTGTTCACGGCTGTCTCCCTGGTGACTTGCACAGTGCCTAGTCAATTCTCAACAAATGAAGGATGAATTACCAAAAACTGCACGTGAAAGAATGTTACAACCACTACAAAGACAATTGTGTAATATGCATTTAACGCTGACCAAATATTCTCATTTCTACCATTTGACCTCACAATTTCACCCAAACAACATGCAATGATGTGTATATAACTTCTTCATTATGAAAAACACATATGTGTCTTTTAATAGGAAGCAATTATTTAAAAAACTATGGGACTTGCACATAATAGAATACTAAGCATTTGCAAAAGTTTGAGGAAGTTCTTTAAGTAACAATATGGGAAAAATGCCCAGAATATAATATTATATGGAGGGGGGAATGGGAACAGGAGTTTAGGAGTAATGGGGAGAACATCAACGTGAATATCTTCATATTTGTCTCTTCCTAATCAAACAATGGAAAAGTACACAAAACTTACAATGTGTTTTTCCCTTGTCCCACCTCCAGCGCCACCCCCTACCCCACATCCAGACAATTGCAAGGTTAGTTTCAAGGTAGTCAGGGCTGGGGAAAGTGGGGTCAGGAGCACAGCCTGTAATTTTGTCCAGTAAAAAGCAGCCTTGGTCAGAACTACCTCATTCTTTTTCTATGCAGTATATTATTGCAGTATATTATTGTATTTACTTAATCATTACCTTTTTTGATGGATAAGTTTAGGTTCCATTTTCATTATTATCAATAATGTGCACTGAGTATTTTGGTCCATAAATCTTTAAATACTTGGTAGAAATGCCAAAATATAAAATTACTCAGTTATAATATATAGACATGTAAAAATTTGGTAAATGTTAAATAACCATCCAAAAGGCTGCCCAGTTTATACTCCCACTGTATGAGAGTTCAGGTTCTCCATCCCCATTCCAATATTGGCTATCATCAGACTTTAATAGGTGATCATTACAGAGGCTAAGTGAACTGACAGTTTGCACCCTGTATCCATACTTCTATTGGGTGTTTGGTCATTTTTCTCTTTGATGTGTAAGATGCTTAATAGCCCTTCCTTATGTAATTTTTGACACTTGCTGTTGGACATTATTAATAACTTTTTATTGTTGTTTTTGGCTGAGTAGTTTTCAGGTTTTACAAAATCACATTTATCAGTCTTTTACTCTTTGGTCTTTGGTCTTTGTGCCATGCTTTGAAAGGTAGTCACAACTTCAAGATATAATATGATTTACTTAATAACCCATTATTTCATTATTCATTTGACATTAGGGTAATGATGGCCTCATAAATGAGTTGAAAAGTGTGCCTTCTACTTCTACTTCCTGGGAGAGATTGTAGAGAACTGGTAATATTTCTTCTTTAAATGACTTCTGTTAATTTATTTCTTTAATAAATAGGGCTTATCAGGTTACCAGTTTCTCCTTGAGTGAGTTTTTGTAGTTTGTGCCTTTCAAGGAATTGGTCCATTTCATCTAAGTTATGAAATCCACTACCAACATGTTGCATTGTTGTGAGACATTTGTTACAAATGATGGAAGAATATCATCAAAGTCTTAATAACTATAGTCTTTATCTTACATTTGGTGTATTTTTCCCCAACCCACCCTATTATTATTTTTAAAAAATACTTTTTATGACAGAAGCTGTAAACTTACAAAACAATCATGCAGTATTCCCATACAACACCCCTCCATCAACACACCCACGCCATGGTGGAACATTTGTTACAGATTATGAGATAATATCATCAGACTGTTACCAGGTCCCTAGTGTACATTTGGTGCACTTTTTCCATACTCCCCCACTATCAACACAGTACATCTTTGGTATAGAGGCATGAATATTACATTATTACTGTTAACCACAGTCCGAAGGTCACTCCAGTTCTATTTTTTCTCATGCTTCTTCACATTCCGACAACCTGCAATAGTGATGTACATCTGATCTAGCTCACAAAGGACACTCTTACATCTGTACCATCAGCAATTCGTATCCACCTCTGGGTTTACTGTATTATTCAGTCCCAGATTATTCTCTAGCTTTCTTTCAATTGGCATTCACATCCCTCGACTACCCTTTTCAGCCACATTTCGATTTATAAACCAGCTGTAACTCACTATAATGTGTTACCATCAACACTACATTTCCACACTTTTGCGATAAAGTTAATTAAAACTTCTACACACATTAAACATCAGTATTCCATCTTAGTCCTCCTCTTATCTCCTTTATGAATCCACCACCTACCACCAGGTATGGAAGATATTTTCCTACATTTTCTTCTAGAAGCTTTAGGTTCTTGCTTTTATATTTAGATTTTTGATCCATTTTGAGTTCATTTTGTATATGGTGTGAGATAAGGGTCTTCTTTCTTTCTTTTGGCTATGGATATCTAGTTCTCTCAGCACCATTTATTGAATGGACTATTCTGCCTGAGCTGGGTGGGTTTGACAGGCTTGTCAAAAATCACTTGACCATAGATGTGGGGGTCTGTTTCTGAACCATCAGTTTGGTTCCACTGGTCTATGTGTCTGTTTTTATGCTAATACCATGCTGTTTTTACCACTGTAGCTAGGTAATATGATTTAAAGTCTGGAAGTGAGAGCCCTCCAACCTTGCTTTTCCTTTTTAAGATGTTTCTGACTATTAGGGACCCCTTACTCTTCCAAATAAATTTGATAATCATGTTTTCCATTTATTTAGAAAATTCTGGGTGGAATTTTTATTGGGATTGCATTGAATCTGTATACGAATTTGGGTAGAATTGACATCTTCATGATATTTAGTCTTCTAATCCGTGAGCATGGAATATCCTTCCAATTATTTAGGTCTTTTTTGATTTAACAATGAGTTGTAGCTTTCTGAATACAAGTGCTTTACATTGTTGGTTAAGTTTGTTCCTAAATATTTCATTCCTTTAATAGCTATTGTAAATGCAATTCTTTTTCCTGACTTCCTCCTCAAATTGCTCATTAGTAGTATCTTTTAAAGTCTATTTCATCTAATATAAGTATAGCTACTCTGGGGTTTTTTTTTTTTTTTGGTTACTGCATGCAGTATCTTTTTCCAGCCTTTCACTTTCAATCTATTGGTATACTTGCATCTAAGGTGAGTCTCTTGCAGACAGCATATAGGTGGCTCATATTTTCTTATACATTCTGCCAGTCTATGTCTTTTGGCAGGAGTTTAATACATTAACATTCAATGTTATTACTCTGAAGGCAGTTCTTATTTAACCCATTTTGACCTTTGGGTTTTATCTGTCATATTCTATTTTCACCACTCTTTTGAGACTTTTAGTTACTTTTACTGAAACAATCTTCATTTCTAGAATCTCTTCCAAGCCTGTCTCCTGTTTTTTCTTTTCAGACTGTAGCACACCCTTTAGTATTTCCTGCAAAGCCAGTCTCTTGGTTGCAAACTCTCTCAGTTTCTGTTTATCTGTGAATATTCTAAGCTCACCCTCATTTTTGAAAGACAGTCTTGCCGGATATAAGATTTTTGGCTGGACCTTTTTTTCTTGCAGTACCTTAAATATATCATACTACTCTCTTCTTGCCTCCATGGTGTCTGATGAGAAATTGGCTCTTAATCTTATTGGGTATCCCTTATATGTTATGTATTGCTTTTCTCTTGCTGCTTGCAGAATTCTCTCTTTGTCTTTGGCATTTGACATTCTGATTATTATGTGTCTTGGAGTTGTCTATAAGGATTTATTTGCCTGGGAGTTTGTTGTGCTTCTTGGACATGGATATCCATGTGCTTCAATAGGGTTGGGAAAGTTTCTACCATTATTTCTTCAAATATTCCTTCTGCCCCTTTTCTCTTCTCTTCTCCATCTGGGACACCCATGACACGTATGTTTGCACATCTCTTGCTGTCCTTTAGTTCCTTGAGACCTTGCTCAATTTTTTCCTTTCTTTTCTTCATCTTTTCTTTTGTATGTTCAATTTTGGAGGCCATTTCTTCAAGCTCACCAATCCTTTCTTCTGCCTTCTCAAATCTGCTATTATATATTCCAGTGTATTTTTAATTTCATTTATTGTGCCTTTCATTCCCATAAGATCTGCTACTTTTTGGTATGCTTTCAAATTCTTCTTTATGCTCATACAATGTCTTCTTAATATCCTTAATCTCTTTAGCCAGCTTGTTGAATTTATTAAGGAGATTTGTTTGAACATCTGTGATTGGTTGTCTCACCTCCTTATGTCATCTGAAAGCTTATCTCGTTCCTTTAACTGGGCCATATCTCCTGTTTCTTGGTGTGGATTTTAATTTTTTGTTAGTGTCTTGGCATCTGGCTTACTAGATGTATTTATTCTGGGTACAGTTTCTCTCTTTAGTTTAGGGCTTTCTTGCCCTTTCTCCCTTGCTGTTTGTGTAGTAGAAGCCAAGAATGTAGTTGGTGCTGTAAGCTCTGGAGGCTCAAGCTGCCTGCATTGCCCAAGGGACTGATGAAGCTTCTCCCAATTTTCTTCTCTGTCAGGGTTAGGGACAGAGCCTAGCCTTGTATAATAATCCAAGCTGTGCAGGCCTAGACTCTAGTTGCCCAGAGAGACTTATGAATCTTCATACCCCTTTCTCCCCTGCCAGAGGTGGGGATGGAGCTGTAGATGTGGGCAGCAATCTATTCTGTGCAGGTCCAAAATTACCACAGTTGCCCTTGTAGACTTTCTACTATTCAGTCTGTGCCAGCTGAATGTACCTGTAGTTACCCAGAGAGGCTGGTGCAGGCCCTGCTAGAGTTGGGGATGAAGCCTTGGCTAGGGCTGCAGTCCAGTCTGGGTGAAAGAAGCTGGTCCCTACCGTCACTGTCATTTTCAGTCAGCCTGGCTTCCCCTCATGCTGGTGATAGAGCCAAAATGAGGGCTACTGGCCTCTTTTCGACTTGGACAGGTTCAAACTTTAGCTGTTCTGGGCACTGGGATTTTTAAAGTCACACTAAGTGATTCTAATGTGCAGCCTGTTTGAGAACCACTGGCCTTGAACCACAGGTCTGTCCCTGCTGTCCATTTTGTTAATTGCAATGGCCTCTGATGGTTAAACTACCACCTGAGTGCTACCTCTTTGGATTCCCATTATCCCCAATGAAGTCAGAGAGTCCATTTCAACAGCTGCCTCTCTTGCCTTCATCCTCTGATTAAAAATGCAGTCATCCCAGAGCTTTTCGAAGTTGTAGGTTTTTCCATTAGCAATGCATTTCATATTGACATACCATATTGACTTGGTGAAGGGAGTGATCCTCTGTGGGTTATAGTTAGGAAATGTATGGGAAGTGTACATAATAGATCCTTGTACCATTTTCATCCCCTTGAGACTTCAGAATCTTTACTTTCAGAATACATTTGACATTCTGGCTTCCCAACTTCGTGGATTATAGGCCAACATTTCACCCAGGTTTATTTATTTATTTTTTTAAGATTTATTTATTTTATTACATATCTCCCCTTCCCCCCGCTGCGGCGACGCGCCGAGAGTGGTCACTGCGCAGGCGCGGCTTTCCCCGCTTGTGGGCGGTCTCTGCGTCCGATCACGGCCGGCTTTCAGTTCGCGGGTGGCTGGCTACGCTCCATCCGCGGGCGACCTGCCCTGCCCGTGGCGGCTCTTGCCATGTCCATGGCAGCTTCTTGCCCTGCCCACGGCGGCTCTGGCCCGCCCATGGCGGCTTGCCATTCTCAAGGCAGTCTGCCCGCTAGGAGAGGTCCCCGGGAATCGAACCCAGGGCCTCCCATGTGGTATGCCGGCGCCCTATCCACTGGGCTATCGAGCCGGCCCCTCACCCAGGTTTAAATTGGTCAATCAAACAAACTATCAAAGCAACCCCAATGATCCATTCTAACACATTAAATTCTAAATTAATGGCAACCACACTACACTCTTGTTCATAAATTTGGCCTAGGACAAACACATTTCATCCTCTTTGGTCTAACATCCTAAGAATGCACTCCCATAAGTGCTATCTTGTCCTGGCCTATACTATTTGGCAAAATCTTTGGTATATCTACTGTCTCTTTCCGTAGTAGATCTTGTTTTGTTTTGTTTTTTTCCTGTGGACATACCTAGAACTTTGCTCCCATTATGAGCCTGGAGGCAGTGAGTGAGGTGAGGGGAATAAGTTCTGAAGAGAATTCTTTCTAAGGCAAATCCCACTAGGAGCAGACCTTGACATTTGGAGAGAAAATAATGAGAAAATCTGTCTGAGACCTGTTAACAACCACCTCTTTTTCCCAGCTCTTCACAACCATTTAAAAATCTGGAATGGCCTTGACATTGATGATGTCGATCAGCAACAAGGAATCATAATTACAAAGCCTCATTAGTTCATTTCCTCAGTATGTTCAGATTAGCCAAATGTAGATATTTGACAACATCCATATCCACTGGTGATAACTTTTGGCTTCTTGGAGGCCAGGCAGTTTATATATCCAGGATGCCTGGTAAACACACCTGAGTAAAGGAGAATATTTCTTCATGTTGATTTTGGCCTCACACTGAGTCCATGCTTGCAGGGATTGGAGGAGCAGATGGTGCATACCAGGTGTCTATCCTCAAGTATGTAGTGGCCATTTTATAAAAGGTTCAGGGGCAGCTGTACCTGCTGAGTGTAGCTGAGTATTTAAGCCTTATGTGACTGAATCCTTGAGGTAACTATCTATTGAGAGCACTGGTATATGATGTGTTAGTTAGCCAAAGGGGTACTGATGCAAAATACCAGAAATCTGTTGGCTTTCTACAAAGACTATTTATTTATGGTAGAAGCTTACAGTTACCAGGCCATAAAGAATAAGTTACTTCCCTCACCAAAGTCTGTTGCCACGTGTTGGAACAAAATGGCTGCTGAGGTCTGTGACGGTTCAGGTTTACTGGGTTCCTCTCTTCCTGGGTCTTGCTTCTCTCTGGGCTCAGCTCCTCTGCTAGCTCTACAAGGTCAGCTGTAGACTATCAGATGAAAGGCTTGTTTCTCTTCCTGGGTTTCCTCACCACCAAGCTCCTCTGTGTGCTTACTTCCTGGGACTCCAGCTCAAAAACTCCAGCCTTGAATCTCCAACTCTGTCCTTTGCCATGACTTTTATCTGTGAGACCCCACCCACCAAGGGGCAGAGACTCAACACCCTACTGACATGGCCCAATCAAATTCCAAATCATAATTTAATTAATTAAAAGTGATACCTCTGACAGACCAGTTTACAAACATAAACTATTTTTGGAATTCATAAATAATGCCAAACCGCTACATATGGTATCTCTGCTTTACCTATCCAGCATCATTAATGAGAAACTGCCTTCCTGATTTCTACCACTACATATTAGTTTTGGATTTCTATAATTTTATACCAATGGAATTATATAGTATTTACTCTGTTGCATCTGGCCTTTTCACTTGGTAAAGTGATTATCAATAGTTGATTTCTTTTCATTGTTGACTACTATTCCATTGAATATCAAAATTTGTTTATCCATTCACCATTCACATTTGAGTACTTTCAAGTTTTTTGCTATTATGAATAACACTACTGTGAACATTTGCCTACAAGTCTATGAATGGCTGTATTTTTACATTTTTCTAACAGTAGAACTGCCATCCAAGTGGGTGAATAATTCTATCTCACTGTGATTTTAATTTACATTTCTCTGATGGAAAATGATGAGCATCTTTTCTTGTACTTATTAGCCATTGGAAATATTCTTTTAGGAAGTGTCTGTTCAAATATTTTGCTCATTTTTAATTGAATGATTTACCTTTTTGTTGTATTTGAAGAACTCTGTATATTTTCTCAATAAAAGCTTTTGAGAGCTATAGGTACTTTGAATATTTTCTCCTAGTCTGTGGCTAGTGTTTATATTTTCTTAACTTTTTTTTTGAAGAGCAGGAATTTTTAATTTTGATAAAGCCCAAATGATAAAATTTAGCCTATCCCAGAGATGACAAAATTTTTCTTTATATTTTCTTCTGGGAGTTTTGTAACATTAACTTTCACATTTGAGTCTATGATCCATTTTGTGTTAATTTTTTTGTATGGAGTTATGACAAGTCGAGTATTCATTTTCTTTCATACAGACATGTATTAATTCCAGCAATATTTGTTAAAAATCTACTCTTTCCCCTGCTGAATTAAACTAACAAGGAGATGACGATGGACAATGACCATCCCAAGGAACAGAGAGTGTCTGCAACTGCAAGCAAAATAGATGGGATGTAAGCCCGTCTCAGTTAAAAACTGAGTGGGCATCACCATCCCCAAATCCTCAAGATTTGGGAAAGAACAATGGACTAAAGTAGACTTATTATTTCTCTATTATAGACTTATTATTATTCTAGCAATTGAAGAACTTTTATCATTGACATAAAGGAAGTGGCCACCAGAGGTTCTGAGGGGAGGGAGAGGGAAGAATAAGTGTAACATGGGGGCATTTTTGGAACACTGGAATTGTCCTCCATGATATTGCAATGATAAATACAGGCCATTATACATTTTGTCATAACCTATAAAATTGTGTGGGGCAGAGTGTAAACTATAATGTAAACTATGGTCCACAGTTAGTAGCAATGTTGAGTATGTGTTCAACAATTTTAACAAATGTACCACACTAAGGAAAGATGTTGTTAATGTGGGAAAAGTGTGGAGGGGGAGGGGGGGCATATGAGAATCCCTTATGTTTTTTATGTAACATTTATGTAACCTAAAGATTCTTTAAAAAATAAAAAATAAACAAACCTGACTGCATGTAGTTATATACAATAAAATACACTAAGTTTAAATGAACAGTTCAATAAATTATGACAAATGTGCACATCCTTGTAACCACCATGATCAAGATATAGACTGTATCTATCACCTCCAAAGTTTCTCTCATTCCACTTTGCATATCTACCTTCAAGTCCCAGAGAACCACTGATCTGCTTTTGTTCCTCATAGATTAGTTGTCTTTTCAAGATTTTTATATAAATGGAACCATACAGTATGTACACTTTTTTCTTCTTTTTAAATTAATTAATTTTTTTTATTTTTAATTTTTTTTTAAGATTTATTTTTTATTTTCAGCTTTTTGTCTCCCTCACCCCCGCTGCGGTGACACGCTGAGTCAGCTTCACTGGTGAGCGGTGGCCTTGCCCACTCATGGGCGGCCTGCCCCACTTGCGGGCGGCTTTGCCCTGCCCGTGGGTGGCTCCACTCTGCTCGCAGGCGGCTCTGCTCTGCCCGTGGTGGCTTTGCCCGGCCCGTGGCGGCGTTTGCCTGCCCACGGTGGCTCTGCCCCGCCCACGGTGGCTTTTGCCTTCTCAAGTGGTCTGCCCACCCGGAGAGGCCCCGGGGACTGAACCCAGGGCCTCCCATGTGGTAAACCGGTGCCCTATCCACTGGGCTATGCAGCCGGCCCCCTAATTTTTTTTTTAAAGATACATCGATTACATAAATGTTACAAAAAAATTTTAGGGGTACCCATATGCCCCACCTCCCACAGTATGTACACTTTTGTATCAGGCTCTTTTCATTCAGCATAATGATTTTGAGATTCATCCACATTGTTGTGTATATCAGTAGTTTGTTCCTTTTTATTGCTAATGATACCACAATTTGTTTATCTGTTCCCTTGTTGATTGGGATTTGAGTTCAATTTTTATGAACCAGAGAAACTATTTTCCAAAATGGTTGCAACTTTTACATCTTCAGTGACAAATATTCCATTTGTCTGGTATCCTCGGTCTTTAATTTTGGCCATTCTAATGGAGGCATCAGAATAACTTATTGTGGTTTACATTTGCATTTCTCCGATGAATAATGATGTTGTGCATATGCTCAAGTCATTATGAAGGATCTGTTCAGATTTTCACTCCTTTTTATTGGGCTTATTTTATTATTTTACAGTTATATATATTCTGGATGCAAATCCTCTGTCAAATATATATTTTGGAGATATTTTCTCTCTGGGCTGCTTTTTCATTTTTAACATTGTCTTCAGTGAGCAGAAGTTTTTAATTTTTCATTTTTTATTTTATCCTTAGTGCTATTTGTGTTTTGTTTAAGAACTCTTTGCTGGGGCCGGCTCGATAGCCCAGTGGATAGGGCGTCGGCATACCACATGGGAGGCCCCGGGTTCGATTCCCGGGGACCTCTCCTAGCGGGCAGACCGCCTTGAGAATGGCAAGCTGCCATGGGCGGGCCGGAGCCGCCGTGGGCAGGGCAAGAAGCTGCCACGGACATGGCAAGAGCCGCCACGGGCAGGGCAGGTCGCCC
>PVKH010046122.1:0-10430 GCA_004027955.1 Chaetophractus vellerosus
TCAATGTCAAAGAAGGTATGATAATGCTAAGGGTCAATAATAGAGTGTATAGGATAATTTTCTTTTGGACTAAGGAAAATGTTGAAAGGCTTACTGGGGCAATGACTGCATAACTCTGTGATGAAAGTGAGAGCCACTGAAGGTACACTTTAGATGGAATGTAAAAGGCATGGGATTGTATAACAGTAAATCATGTGGTCGAAGATGAACTGTGGTTAACAGAACAAATATGAGTGTTCTTTCATGAATCATAACAAATGGAAGATACTAATACATAGTGTTAATAATTAGAAGGTGTGTGGAAAAAAACATACCAAATGTATGCTATGGACAATATTGGTAAGTGATTATGTCCTTTCATAATCTGTAACAAATGTTCCACAACCATGAAAGGTGTTGGCATAAGGGTGATGTATGGGAATTCTACACATTATCCATGATTATTTTGTAAGTGCACAACTTCTCTAAAAATAAAATATAAAAATTTAAAAAATCATTGTTCAAATATTAATGATCACTTTGCTAGATATTCTTTTTCTAGTCATTAGCATAATTATTGAAGACTGCAGAAATAGCTATCAAAAGATTTTGTAGAGTGATTTGATCAATTGTTTGGTTAAACTTATAAGTGTAACACAGGCTAATTCTGAAATATTTTGGATAATAAATTGTAATTTAAAAATTTTTACCCATTAAGATATGATTTTTAAATTTACAATATTTAAGTCCATCAAACTAAATTTTATTAAAGGAATAACTTAACCAAGCCAGTAAATACTCATATTGCACAGTCCCCTTATGTTAAGACACCAGGCTCATTCAGAAAACACCAGGTTTGGGCCCGGCTAGATAGCTCAGTGGATAAAGAGCGCGCTGGGATACCACATGGGAGGCCCCAGGTTCGGTTCCCGGGGACCTCTCCTAGCGGGCAGACCGCCTTGAGAATGGCAAGCCACCATGGGCGGGCCAGAGCCACCATGGGCAGGGCAAAAAGCTGCCATGGACAGGGCAAAAGCCGCCATGGGCAGGGCAGGTCGCTCGCGAATGGAACACAGCCAGCCACCCGCGAACTGAAGCAAGAGCCGGCTGTGAATAGAAGCAGAAGCTGCCCACAAGTGGGGAAAGCCGCGCCTGCGCAGTGACCAAGTCTCGGCGCGTCACCGCAATGGGGGGGAAGGGGAGATATGTAATAAAATAAATAAATCTTTTAAAAAAATTTTCCTTAAAAAAAAAAGAAAACACCAGGTTTGAAGATGATTAGAGGTCTTGGGTGGTGCTTAAGAAAAGATTGGAGGCCAAATTAAGTTGTGAGTGACACCATGCTACATGACTTCCTGCTTGGCTACTCTCGTCCTTTGCATTAATCATTTCTTCAAACCTATTCTGTCTCTAAGCCTCTGTTGAGTATGCTATTTTAATATTCTCTGAAAGACTTTGCAAAACACATGATTATTGTCACAATATATCCTAGATATTTCAAAGTGATCTTAATGTTAATAATTCATTTCATTCCCCTCTACATAAGCCATCACCTTTCTCAGAACAATTTGATTTTACTGAATGATGTCTTGTGGAGTATTTTCTTTCATCTGAAAATCCTCAAAAGTGTGTTATTTTACTTGTGTTCTAATATTTTATTGTAAATTGAGCTAGCATCTGAATTGGGTCTACCAAAAGGAAAATTAGACCAGAACCTGTTTTTTCTAACCCTTTTTATTCAAAAAACTTGGAATATATCAGGTGAGTAAACAGCAGAATCTGACTGAATAAAATATCTTCTCACATACAGGGAATGTGATGTACAGGGTTCATTACAGAGGCTCAGAATTTAAGATCTGTAGTCAGAAAGAACTGTTTGATAGACTAGCAGTTTGATCATGGACATAAACCAACTAATGTTCCATTGTAGTTATTGGCATACCTAATTGAAAGTGTTCCATATTTGGTTGTAGTAGTCATTTCCATTACCAGAATCTCAGAGAATTTAGGTAACTTCCCCAGAAGAGTTAAGCAATGCGTCTAATTTGAGGCTGTATCCAGGTTCTACTTTGAAGTTCAATTTTTATCCTTTGAGCTGCATTGTCTCTGGGAGCAACAGCAGCAGTTCTGTCTGTAAATAGTAACTGAGTTAATGACACACAGTATTTGCTTCTCTCAACAGCTGGGGCCACCTATTGATGAGATGGGAGAGAGAGATTGGTGATATTCTGTTTCAAGTTAATTGTGACCTTGGGAAGAATTTTGTTGTCGAGGAGCAAGGACGTGCTCTGTTTTCACTTTTTTCTCAAAAATATGCAAGAAGCTTGGAAAGCCTAGATGCTTGAAGCTAGTCTCTGAATAGCCTCAAGTGGTTCCACTCCTGATGCCCATGACTCTGATATTAGACTCCCAATTTCCTTTAGATTTCCAAACATTTTCACTACTTTTCCTTCTTTCCTTATTCATTTGTTTTCATCTAATGTTGAAAAATTATGTGACAAATTTATGATATAACATTAGTAAAATGATTTAACTTCATCACAATTACATCTAAAATATAAGGATGAGTTGGAGTTATATAAGCCTATGTCTTTTTTCACAATGATGACACTTTTTTAAGTAGCTCAAAGCTTTCTTGATGGCTCCTTCTTTGCATAGACTAAGTACCATTAAATGCTCCTCCTTAGTATTGAATATAATATGCTCCTCTCAGGCTTTTGCTCTAATTCATTCAGATTCTCAATCTATAATTGGATGCATCCCTGGTTCCAATTAGATATTTATGCATGAGAATCTTTAAGTCCATTGCCAATAGGTATGTAGAGAGTTAGATTCTCCAGACTTCCTCACATGTACAGTTTGTGAAATTCTTTTTCCATGTGCCTCATCCATGTAGATAAAGGTTGGAAGTTACACTGACCTTATGGTTTTGATGCCTGACAAATAAATCAATATGTAATTTCACTTTAAATCCAAGGTTTAATTATTTTTTACACTTTGAGCTTAATTTGCTCATCTCTGGGTCAAAGCAATCCCAAACAATATTCAAAAAGTGCATACATTGTTATAAATTTACAAACTAATTTTAACATTTATATGGAAATGCAATGGATGTAGATTAGACCCCAGACATTAAGATAGAAAACAATTTGGAGAATTTATACTATATGATATCAAGGTATATTATAAAGCTACAGTGATCAAATGGTGTGGTATTTAATAAAAATGGATGAATAGTTAATGACGCATTAACCAGAAAGTATACTAGTGGAACTGCACATCTATGCTTAAGCAATCTCATCAAAGTTATGTAGGTAATTCAATAGAAAAAGAATAGTCTTTTCAAGAAATTTTAATAGAACATTTGCACATCCATAAATACAAAAAATGAAACTCAATCTAAACTTCATACATTGTATAAAATGAATTAAAATGAATCTTAGAAATATATTTAAAGTGGAAAATAACAAAATATTTAGAATAAAAAGGGGACAAAATATTTCTGAGTTTGGGTTAGATAAAAAGTTCTTAAACGCAACACCAAAAGCATGATCCTTAAAAAAAGACATAAATTATGCCTCATCAAGATTAAACTTTTTGCAGCACAGCAAGTTGAGATGACCAGAAATGAGTTCAGGGTTGAGATGGTAACATTCCACATTGCACAGGAGGCACCTGCTTTCATTTTAGGGAGTATCCAGGTGTGTGTGTTTGTGTAGGTAGGATAGCATGTGGGATAAACCACCATCTCCTTCTGTGCATTAATACAGGTGGCCTTCAGTGAAGAGTTATCAACCTCTGGCATTACACTGACTTGGACATCCAGTCAAATACTAGTTCTTATAACCTCTCTTCAAAAATGCTAGAATTCTTCATTTTCTCAGTGTTACTTAACTTTCAAAGCCTGGAAGCAAGATTTAGATTTAGAATTAGCCTAATTTTTCACTTAAAGAAAAACGCATGATCCTGTTTTGCTCCTTTCCGGCTGTATCACCTACCTTTGATAATCCAGAAGCTTCAGTGTCCTTTTCTGAATGATAGAATTCATAATACTTATTTTAAAATATGTGGTATTGTGAGGATTAATTGACATCATGAATTTAAAATGCTCAACATTTTAGGAATAAATGTCATTATTATATTTTTTTCTAATTAGGTTAAACTGAACCAGACAGGTACAGTAAAGTACTGAGTTTCTAAAATTTTACATGTCTGAGAAAGCCTTTTGTTGCTTATATTTGCATGTGGAAGAGAGAGAAGAGGCTAACAGAAATACAAAGTGTGCATTTAGGCTGAGCCTCTAAGGCCTGTGCCAATGTAGTGACATAGGAGAAAGGACCACAAAGTTAACAGGATAGAGCCTTGCTACATTTTGAGTGCTGATTTCCTCTGACATTGTCATTATGTTCTCACTTAATGTTGTATCTTTTTCAACACTGATGTGCATATGGGGAACAATGTTATTCTTTTTTATTTTATTTTTGTCTCCCATTCCCCCATTATCTATTTCAGCAAAGTTAGTCCCTGGTAATAAATAATTTGGTTCCAGTTAATTTTTTGGATAAATAATTTTATTGTTTTATCTACTAATTTACAATGAGATTATTCTTGAAAATGATACATATTGGATAGCAAATGCCTGTCTTTGTTTCTCTGTCCTTTCTCATCTCAGATTTTTTCTTGCAGCTAGCCTAATACTGAGGCAGGATACAATAGGGCCCTAAGGAGTAAAGGGGAAGAAAACCTAATAAGCCTGTTAAAAGAAACTTAGGCATTGTCCTGTTTACTAGCATTAGCCTGCTGAGTCACACAGGCAAGTTAGAAAAGCAGCCCACAAGCACACACCCTACAGCTTGCTACACACACACGTAAAGTTAGAAGGTAGACAGTAAAGGGGAAAGGGTCAAGAGGGCTATCATCACCACCTACCCACCTAGTTTTCAGGTTACCCATGCATGGATAGTGACCGGAGACTAATCAGTGCTGGTCAACATGCCCTGCAGAGATCATGGACAGCAGGCAGAAGCCAATTACCACTGGACAGCATTCCCACACTGCTGGGCACACCACACCCCTAGGTTCCCACACCCCAAGCCCTTGCTTATCAGCACAGACCCTGTAGTCTTGTACCTCCATAAAACTGGGGAATCTGGTCAGAATTTCACATTTTCTCTCCTTAAAATTTATGCTTTCTGTTCCTCATTTTACCTCCCAATAAACTCTTGGCTTGCCTGATTAATTTTTGTGGCTTATCCTTGAATTCTCTCTCATTACAACATCTATAAACCAGACATCAACCACCATCTCTAATAACATATTATAGCAAACCAGCCAGGAGAGATAATCATCTCTGGTAACTCCCTCCATCTGATGAGTTGTGAGTTTTTTGCCTTCTAACTGAAGTCTGTCTATGTGAGTCTGTCAGGTGAAGAACTTGGTCATATGTGTCTGTCCATATATATGTCTGTCTCCATTTCTGTACAGGTCTTTGGCCCTGCTCCCAGAGGACATAAATGCAGTTTACCCAAGAGTCCTCTGGTTCTCTACTGAGAAGTGGCAGGGGTTAGCCCCCATGCTGTGGAGATCAAGGAGTCTCTGGGCAAAGAGTGACACTGTTCTTGAAACCTGGTTGGGGATATTCCCTGAGTTGAGTAGGAGTCCATCAGAAACATGGGAGTCCAGGAGATCCACCTGATCCTAATTCTACTCACCCAAGCCCCTTAAAAAGGAATGCCATCAAGGACAGTCTGTGTCTAAATTTCCATTTACTGACTGTCCCCAATGTAAAAGAGGAAAACATTGGGCAAGGCAATGCCACTCTAAAATTGACAAGGATGCATCAGTGAATAATGACAGTGTTACTTCTTTATTTCCTTTTTTGGTGTCTTTTATTTCTTTATCTAGTTTAATTGCTCTAGCTGTGACTTTTATCACTATGTTGAATAACAATGGTGACAGTGGGCATCCTTGTCTTGTCCATGATGTCAGCAGGAAAGCTTTCAGTCTTTCACCCTTGAGTACAATGCTAGCTGAAGGCTTTTCAAGTATGCACTTTATCATATGCAGAAAGCTTCCTTCTACTCCTATCTTTTGGAGTGTTTTTATCAAGAAAAATTCTGTATTTTGTCCAATACCTTTTCTGCATAAATTGAGAGTATCAGTATGGACTGGTCATGTGTTTCCAGAAATTTGTCCATTCCATCAATTTTGTCTAGTTTCTTTGAATACAGTTGTTTTTAGTATCCTTTTCTCATCTCTTGCATTTATTCTGGGTCAGTGGTAATGTCATCTTTCTCATTTCTGATTTTATAAATTTGCATATTCTCTCTCTTTTTCTTTGTTAATTTAGCAAATGGTTTATTGATTTTGTTGATCTTCTCAAAGAGTCAAATTTTAGTTCTGTTGATTTTCTCTATTTTTTTATTCAATATTTCATTTATTTATGCCCAAATCTTTATTATTTCTTTCTTTTTGATTGTTTAAGGATTGGTTTGCTGTTCTTTTCTAATTCCTTGTGGTGTGCAGTTATGTCTTTGATTTTAGCTCTTTTTTCTTTTTTAATATAAGCATTGTGGGCCATGAATTTCCCTTTCTGCATTGCCTTTCCTGTATCCCATATGTTTTGTTATATTGTGCTCTCATTTTCTTTTGTCTTGAGTTATTTACTGATTTCTCTTGTAATTTTTTCATTGACCCACTGATTATTTAAGAATGCATTTTAATCTCCATATATATTTATGAATTTTCATTTTTTCTGACTGTTACATTATTAATTTCCAACTTTATTCCATTATGATCAAACACAGTGTTTTGTATAATTTCAATGTTTTAAAATTTATTAAGCTCTGACTTATGTCCCAATATATGGTCTATCTTGCAGAAAGATCCATGATCCCTTGAGAAAAAGGAATATACTGCTGTTTTGGGATGCAAAGCTCTATAAAGGTCTTTTATGTCCAGCTCATTTAGCATATTATTCAAGCTCTCTGTTTCCTTATTTATCCTCTGTCCAGATGTTCTATCTGATGGTGAGAGTGGAGTGGTGAAATCTCTAACTATTATTGGGGAAGCATCTATTTCTCTCTTCAGTTTTGGCAGTGTATGTCTCATGTATTTTGGAGGCACCTATGTTAGGTGTATAAGTATCTATTATTGTTATTTCTTCTTGGTGTATTGTCCCTTTTATTAATACACAGAAACAATCTGCATCTCTTGTAATAGTTTTGCATTTAAATCTATTTTACCCAACAGTAGTAACACTACTCCACTCTTTTTTGATTCCTATTAACATGGAATTTTTTTCCCCAAATTTTCACATTCAGCCAGATTTTATCCTTGCATCTAGGGTATTTTGTAAACAATAAATAGATGTATCAAAATTTGTTATCTATTCTATCAGTCTTTGTCTTTTAATTAGGGTGTTCAATCCATTAAAATTCAGTGTATTACAATGAAAATGTTTCTTACTTCTAGAGATTCATGTGGGCTGAGCTAAAATGGGGAAGAGTAGCTCAGACTAGGGCCTACCTGTCTTGCTGTGTAGGGAGAAGGTGTAGAAGTCATTTGAGGGATTCACTTTGGGAATCCATGCAGGCTAGGATAGTGCTGCATGCATTGTTCAGAGGGTCTCTAGTCATAGCGACAGACAGGCCAAAGGTAAAACTGTGAGTGAGAATGTCATGCATTCCCCACTTCCTGAGGGGAAGAAGCTTAGTAAAATCTGCAGCTAAGCAGATAAGGGAGAGGGGAAGTCCTCCTCTTTGGGAAAAGGGAGGGTGTAGTGAAGGGCTGAGTGTGATTTGTCTTCAGCAAATGTAACTACCATAATTTTCTGGATCTGAAGATCTAGTGGAAATTGAAGGATTCATGTCTGTGGAAGAGTTTGCCAAGGAGTGCCATTTGCTGGCCAGGAGGAAAGGGAAGGAAGACAGGCTGGTCTTTCCTGATTCTTTTCCAGGCATTGTAGACCTGGTTTGAGCCTCATGAGAAGTTCCCTGCCCCAATTTGACTACTTAAACAAGACCATATTAAAATTATTTAAAAATTAAAATCAAAATCAAAGAAGAGTGTTAAATAAAGCCTTTAGGCAAGAGAGATACATTAATCAAGAGAGCAAAATTATCAACATGAACAGATGCCTAGGTATCTACAAAAGTTGGCAGCATATACCAGGAAACAGAAAGATATGGCCCAGTTGAATAAAAAAACAAGAACAAGATGAACCTCAGGATTTAAGATAGATAGTAAATGATGTTCACACAAACCTCCTTAATCAATTTAAGGAGATGAAGGAAAGCATGTCATATTAAAATGATACTGAGTAAGCATAAAGAACAATAACAGAGCTTATGGGAATGAAAGATACAATAGATGAAATTAAAAATACATAGAGGCATATAACAGAAGATAAGACATATTAGAAGAACAAATAAGTGAATTAGAAGACAGAATACTTGAACTTGAAAAGATAGGATAACAGACGGAGAAGAGAATGCCAAAAATTGAACATGGTCGCAGGGAATTGAATGACAACATGAAACACACAAACATCCACATTACAGGTGTACCCTGTAATGAGAATGGAAAAGGGGTAGAAAGAATATTTGAGGAAATACTGACTGAAAATTTTTCAACCCTTATGAAAGATATGAATATCAATAATTATGAAGGACAACATACCCTAAACAAAATAAATCCTATTATACCTACTCTATGTCATCTACTCTTTGGGTTATCAAAATCCAAAGATAAAAAGAGGATTTTGAGAGCAGCAAGAGAAAAGCAATGTATTACTCACAAGGGAGCATTGATAATGCCAGTTGCTGATCTCTCATTAGGAAATGGAGACACGTAGTCAGTGGTATGATATATTAAAGGTACTGAAAAAGAAAAACTGCCAGCCCAGAAAGCTTTATCTGGTAAAAACAATCCTTCACAAATGAAGGTGAGTTTAAAGTCTTTACAGACAAACAAAATCTGATAGAGCATGTTGACAAGAGACCAAATCTTCAAGCGCTATTAAAGGAAATGTTACAGCCTCAAAGGAAAAGACAAAGAAGACAACCCTGGAGAAGACTGTAGAAATGAAGAACATAAGTAAGAGAAATTGAAAGATTTATAAGACAGACAATAGTAGTATATGTCAACAGAAAACCATGGGTCAAAATGGACCAAGTAAGTAACACCTTTATAGTAGTAACACTGAACCCATTTTAAATAGAGCTTTGATGAGGTTACTTCAGTTAAGGTGTGGCCCAACTCCTACAGGGATGAGTTAATCCTGAATTAGGATTATGCAAAAACCTATATTTCTTATGAGTATACAGGTGTATGTGTTTGTGGAGGGTAGATGGTATGAGTTATGAATAACTATCTCTTTCTATCTATAAACAACTATATCCTTCTTTGTATTAATATAGCTGAACTTGAATAAAGAATGGTCAGCCTTAGTCATTATGGTGAAGTGAACAACCAGTCAAACACTGGGTTCTGATATCCTTTATTCTGAAATGCCAGAACACTTCTTCTCAGGCTACTTAACTTTCCAAGCCAGGAAGAAAGAATTAAATTTAGAATTACCCATTTCTTTCAATCAATGAAGTACAGAGTCCTTTTCAGCAGCTTATTGGTTGAGCTAGTTTTTAACTTTTACACACTTCAGTAATACCTGAACAATTGAGCTCAAAGTATGTATTTCAAAATATACATTATGATGAGGATTAATTGATATAATTAAGTTAAAAATGTAAATATTTTCTCAATTAGTCATTATTTTTCAGTGGTTTTATCTGAACCAGATATGGCACTCTAATGTGATGATTTCTTGAACTTTAGAAGTGTAAGACAACCTTTAACATGTGGATTTGCATATGGAGGAGAGGGAACAGCTAATTGAACTTCAGTGTGTGCATTTGGGACTGAACCTTAATAATCAGCACCAATGCAGTGACATGGAGAAAAGAACTGCATGGTTAACAAGATAAAAGGCAAGCTGTATTTTGTTACTGATTTCCACTGATATTTTCAGTATGTTTTCACTAAATGATATATTATTTCCAACCTTAATATGCACAAGTGGAGGAAATATTTTATATTCTTTTATCTCCACTTCCACAGCCATCTATTTCTGCAATGGTTGTCCCTAGTAATGAATAAGTTGGTTGCAGTTGATTTGCAGGTCAGTCATTTTATTGGTCTCTCTGATTTTATTGATCTATTGACTTAATCTTTTTTTTAAAATATATTTTATTGTAGTATATCATTCATACATGAATATGCATAAACAATAAGTGCATAGTAAAGATTGTGAACCAAAAAAATAAACATACAAACATCATACAGGGGTCTCATACATTCCCCCTCCACCAACACTTTACATTGTTGTGAAATATTGGTTACAAACTATGCAAAGCATTACCAAAATACTACTACAAACTATACTCCTTATCTTA
>PVKH010046123.1:0-10428 GCA_004027955.1 Chaetophractus vellerosus
GAATGTCTCCACCTTCTCTTACAGATGAAAACAATGAATAAACTACACCTGAATTTATGGGTATGCTGCTTTTATGCCAACAAATCGGGAATTGTCTGAGACAAGATTAAGAACCTCCAAGAAGACCTCGAATGAAGACAAAAAGAATTATTCAACAACCCCTTTTGGAGCACCTTTAATGGGGCTCTGCCATACATCCTTCCCTTCCTTGGACCCTTGCTTGGCTTAATAATATTCCTATCACTAGGACCATGTCTTTTCAATAAGACTCGTGACATTTGTTAAACAACAAATTGATTCTGCTCTGAGCAGGCCCATTCAAGTCCATTATCACCGACTGCACCTCGCTGACCAAGGTATAAATCCAGAATGCCTGAGTACTGCCCACCCTAAAGGGTAAAAAATGTCCCCTCCTATGGGAACCACATATAACTCAAGAATATGCTCCTAAATTGGTACTGCTGGGTGCAAGGCAAAGCACTGCAAAGGAGGGCCTAAAACAACCAGAGGCCGTTCTTGAGCTCCTTGAGAAGCATGCCTCATTAGCATAGAGGTCAGCTCAGCGAAAATCCTCTCCCCAAAAAACTGAGCCACAAACAACTAGGGGAATGAGTCCCCTGCTTCCCCCAGCCGGTTAATGCCAGAGGGTGCCTAATCAGCATTCTCCCCCCATCCTTTTTGAAAAACAAAAGGAGGAGATGTTGGGGACTATTAAGGAAACACACAGTACTCGTTGTCAGCAGCAACAGTGACACGCAACATGGCTGCCCGAGTTAATAATAAACAGCCTGAGTCATGTTCCACCAATTTCTCAAAGAACTGGAAACACCAGTTTGCTAACCCACCCCCTTCCCTAGCAACAGCTGCTACCAACAGATAACTACCAAGCCACTCCCTCCTTCCTTTGAGTATAAATACTTGTACCACACCAATAAACTTTTGCAGCTTGATCAGACCTACTGTCTTGCTGCCGTTCCTTGTGTCTCCCTGTCCCATGCCATTCTTTTTCTCACAGGTTTGGAGGCTCCTGTTGACTGTCCCGCTGGATGGGACAGCGGTCTACCTGCTCAAGGAGGCCCTGGGAACTGAACCCGGGGCCTTGTATGTGGTAAACCAGTGCTCTGCCAATTGGGATACAGTCGGCTCCTATCCCCTATATTTTTAATGTAACAGTTATGTAATCTAGAGCTTCTTTAAAAATAAAAATATATTTATTTTTAAAAGTTTAATGGTGAATGAGGAGGAAAAATTTAAAAAGTAAAGTTGATTCTTGATTGCTTCCCTGGAAATTTGAGTGCATATATGTATGTACATGCTTTCAGGCTTTAAAAAATTGTGTTTAGTTTTTTCAATACATATGTATTTTTAATAATAAACAATACTGTGGTGGAAAAAAAAGGTATGAGGCCAAGGATACTGACTTCAAGACAAACAACAGAGCACCAGAGAGGAGGAAAAATCCACTCCACAGGAAGTACAGGTGACGTTCAGATCTCTGTAAATGGGGAAATTCTAAAACCTAGAGAAAATGCACAGGACATGATGCATGCTCAGAAAAGACAGTGAGTGCTTTTTCATTGGCCTGAACTCCTCAATAGGTATACAAAAATCTGAAGGAGAGCACCAACCACCACAGAGTCAATCTGAAAAAAACTGTGAAAGGTGTTTTGTGCTTTGGTTTATTTGTTGTTAGCAGTTAGCACTCAAGGAAATCTCTGTTATAGAACCAGCTGTATACAAACATAAGGAACAGAGAACTCAGAGACTAAAATCCAGAGTTAACACAAGAATCTATTAAAATGTACAGTGTGCAACAAAAGAGTAAAAGGCAAAAACAAAGTAGGAAATCATGGCTCATCCAAAGGAACAGCATAAAATTTCAGACCAGACTTTGGACATGCCAGACAAGTTTTTTTTTAAATGATCTTCAGTATGCTCAAAGGGCTAAAGAAACACATAGAGAAAGAAATACATGATATCAGTAAAATAATAAGTGAGCTAGATGAGAATCTTAATAAAGAGATAGAAATGTTTTAAAGGAACCAAATAGCAATAATGGATTTGGAGGCCACACTAACTGAAATGAAAAATTCCCTAGAGGGTCTCAACAGCAGAGTGGAACTAGTAGAAGAAAGAATTAATGAACTGAAGAAAAAACAATTGAAATTATTCAGGCTGAGGAGCAGAAAGAAAAAGAGTGAAGAAAAGTGAGCAAAGGTAGGTGGTCTTCAGCATACCATCAAGTATAACAATATAGGCATTATGGGAATCCCAGAAGGAGAAGAAAGAGATAAGGGGACAGAAATAATATGCAAAGAAATAATGGCAGAAAATTTCCCAAATTTAAATAAAGACTTGAATACACATAGTCAAGAAGTACCATGAATTCCAAAAAGAATAACTGGAAAGAGAATCATGTCCATACATACTATAATCAAATCAATGAATACCAGAGACAAGGAGAGAATTGTGAAAGCTGCAAGAGAAAAGCAATGTGTAATAAATTTCACATTGGGAGTCTCAATAATATCAAATGCCAATTTCTCATCAGATATCATGGAGGCAAGAAGGAATGGGATGACATTCATTAAGTCCTAAAAGAAAATAATTGGCAATCAATAATTTTATATCTGAGACCATCTTTCAAAAATGGGGGAGAGATTAAGATACTCTCAAGTAAACAAAAGCTAAGGGAGGATGTCACCACTAGACATACCCAACAAGTAATGCTGGAGGAAGTTCTACAGATTGAAAGGAACGGAAAAGGAATGATATAGTAGACTGAAGTGGCATAAAGAAATAACAACTTTTAGTAAAGGTAACCATATGGTTAGTTATAAACACCAACATTATTGTATTGTAATTTGGGTATGTAACTACATTTTTTACTTCTTACAGGATATAAAATACAAATGGGGGGAGCAGGTGTAGCTCAGTGGTTGGGCACCTGATTCACATGTATGAAGTCTTGGGCTCAATCCCTGGTATCACTTTAAAAAAAAGAAAATGCAAATGCATAAAAATTAATATTAAACCTATGCTTTAGGCATACAATTTATAAAGTATTAATTTGTAACAAGTATTAAAAAGGTAATAAGACAGAGAGGTATAGAAACATAATTTGAATATGCTATTGAAGTTGAGTTTGTACCAAATCAAATTTCATTATTATAGTTTTAGAATGTTAAACTTAAGCTACAAGGGAATATGTGGAAAAGAGTGTACATTGGGCATACTTCTATGGAATATGAATGTGCTCATCTTGCCATAAGGTTTTATCTCAGTGGGTGGAAACCCATGCAATAAATAAGAAAATATTAAACTCCCATCCTGGGGAGTCCTACTACATTCTCAGATAGAGAGGCAAGAATCCCCAAATACATAGGCAGTGCCTTATAAAATAAAAGAACAATATGTTAGCCTTCAATATTAATGCATGTAACAATGAACCTTATTCCTGAGAAGCTGTAACATAGTGGTTATCATAGGTTCTGAAGGGAGGGTGAGGGAAGGATAGGTGGACCACGGGGTATTTTTAGGATGTTGGAATTATTCTTCTTGATTTTGCAATGACAGATACAAGCCATTATGCAATTTTTCAAATCCTATAAAATTGTACAGTGCAAATTGTAAACCATAATGTAAACCATTGACTATGGATATTAGCAGTGCTTCAATATTTGTTCATCAATTGAAACAAAAGTACCATTTTCATGGAAGATGTTATTAATAGGGGAAAATGTGTGAGGGAGAGGGGGTGGGTTATATGAAAACTCAATATATTTTCCTTGTGACTTTCTGTAACCTAAAGTTTCTTTGAAAATAATGTGGAAAAAAAAGACACAGAGGAACACACAGAAGAAATTGTAAATATATATTAAGATTAACAAATCTTATGGTGATGAAAGTCACAATGCAAAAATAAAATTACCTTCTTTTGGGGGTGGTTTTGGATTACAGAAAAGTTACAGCTATGGCAGAGGAGGATCACTGGTTCTGGAGGTCAGTGGAGGGTGGATGTGTAGGAGAAGATGCACCTGGGTTGTGCACTATGGAATATGAATGTTTTCATGTGGTCATATGTTATTATTTCAGTGGTTGGAGACCCACACAATTAGCAACAAAATTTTAAATTTCCATCCTGGAGAGTCCTGCGATATTCTCTAAAAGAGTGGCAAGAATCTCTAGAGTACATAGGCAGTGCCTAGTGAAAGAGGACAGACCATGCCAGACCCTGGGTATTAATGCTTGCACTTATGAAACTTATTCTTGTAAAAGTTGAAACTTACCCTAGTAATATATATTGCCAAAGAGTTATTTCCTGAAAATCTCCTTGTTACTCTAATGGACCTCTCTCTAAGCCAAATTCAGCAAATAAGCTCACAGCCTTCTCCCCACCATGGGACATGACTCCTGCGATGGGCCTCCTTGGCACTTAGGGATTATTACCATGTGCCCACTAGTAATGCTTTTGGGAAAAGACCTTATTCAAAAGAGGGAAATACTAAATACAAATGAATTTTTATGGCTAAGAGACTTCAAATTGAGTCAGAAGGTAATTCCAGAGGTTACGCTTGTCCATGTCTCAGGAGGATCTCACTGAATGCCACAGTAAAAAATGTCTGAAGCAAGGGTGCTCTTGAGGGCTCAAGAGTCTTCTGAACCTTATGCAGGGCAGACAACCCCAGGAAATCAACACCCCATCGATGGACCTTACCTTGATATATATCTATCTAGGAATATACTATCTCCCCAATGTAAAAATTTTAGATTCATTCATAATTTCCCTACTCATGGTCATTCTTTCCATTTTATTTGTTCTTGTAATTGGCACTAAACCTGTTAAATATATGTCCCAGAGACTTAAATCTTTGTTCTGTTCATGTGCTGGTTAAGACCTGAAACTCAGCAGAGTTGCAACAACTGCTCTCCAGTCCACTGGACAAACCCAGGACAAATAACAAGGAAATGATGATGGACAGCACCCATCCCAAGGAACAGAGAGTGTCTGCAACTGCCTGCAAGATAGTCCCATACATTTGCCCCATGAGATCCAAACACCCTCTCAGTTTGAAGCAGAGTGCGCATCACCTTCCCAAAATCATCAAGATTGAGGAATGAACAAACATAAGGGAGGAATGCAACTATGGACCTAAGTAGACTTGTTATTATTCTACTGATAGAAGAACTTGTTACATTGATATAAAGAAAGTGGTCACCAGGGATTCTGAAGGGAGGGAAAGGGAAGAATAAGTGTAACATGGGGTGCTATGGGGATACTGGAATTTTTCTGCATTATATTGCAATGATGGATACAGGTCATTATACATTTTGTCAAAACCTATGAAATTGTACAGTGCAAAGTATAAAACATAATGTAAACTATAGACCATGGTTAGTAGCAATGCTTCAATATGGGTTCATTAAAATTTAAAATGTTATGGGGGAATGTAATCATGGACAAAGTAAACTTATTAATATTGTAGTAATGAAAGAACATGTAACATTGATATAATTATAATGGTTACCAGAGGTTCTGAGGAGAGGGGTAGGGAATAATACGTGGAATATTGGACAATTTTATGGCACTGGAATTAAGTATAACCCACAATGTAATGTAGACCATGGTTAGTAGCAATACTTCAATATGTGTTCATCAATTGTAACAAATGTACCACACTAATAAAAGATGTTGTTAATGGGAGAAGAGGTGAGAGGGGGAGAGGTAAGGTATATGGGAAACACATACTTTGGATGTATCCTTTTTGTAATCTAAAACCTCAGGAAAAATAAAGTTATATTAAAAATAAAATAAATAAACATATGGTACCAAATTACAGCAAAAAATTAAACCCATTTGTGCATCAAAGGGTTTTATCATGATAGTGAAAAGACTCTATGGGAGAAAATGTTTGGAAATTATAACAAATATACCACCCTAATGAAAGGTGATAATGGGAAAACATGGAAGGGAGAGGGAGTGGGGTATATGGGAATGCCTATATTTTTTATGTAAAATCTATGTAATCTAAGGCTTCTTTAAAATTAAAGAAAAAAGATATTCAGTAGAGACAAAACTGGTAAATATATGAAAGAGGAAGAGAGAGCTGGCATAGCTACACTAATATAAGACAAAATAGACTTTAAGTCCAAAACTGTGTCAAGGGAGAAATAAGTTCATTATATACTGACAAAGGTGTCAATCAACAAGAAGATGTAACACATAAAGATATAAGTACCTAACTGCAGACACTCAAAATATATGAAGCAATATTGAAAGAGTTGAAGGGAGAAATAAATGATTCTACATTAATAAATTGAAACTCTAATGCACCACTTACAAGAAGGAAAGATTATAAGAGATCACTGAGGAAACAGAAGACTTGAATGATGCAATACATCAACTAGAATTAACAGTCATATACACAGCACTTCACCCAACAATAACAAAATGCAGTTTCTTCTCCATTCTATAGGTGTTTCTCTCCAGGATATACCATACATTAGGTCACAAAACAAGTCTTAATAAATTTTAAAAGATTTAAATCATATCATGGTTTTCTCTAATTGCAATAACAGATGAGAAAACTCACAAGTATGCGGAAATTAAAATGACACATTCATTCCACACATACCAAGATTTGTACTGGGAAAATGTGTTATCCCAGCCAAGCAGGCTTCCTCCATCTGAGAAGACAATCTGTAGATCTTGTTCAGCTCCAAGACTTTGTCTATGTCATCTTAGGGGAGGGAATAGAGCATGACATGACCTTCAAAGCCTTCACATTTGTTTTAGTTTCCTCACTGCTAAAGTAAATACCATGCAAAGGGTTGTCTTAAACAATGGGTATTTATTGGCTCACAGTTTTGAGGTCAGAAAAAGTCCAATCAGTTGACCTTAAGCTTCTGGTTGACTTTCATTCTGCTTATAAGGACTCCAATAATCTTGATTAAAGCCCAATCTGATTCATTTGAGCCACACCTTACCTGAAGTGACATATAGAAGAGATCTTATTTACAATGTATCCACACCCACAGGAATGAATTAAGTTTAAGAGCATGATTTTCTGGAGTACCGAGCTCCAAACTACCAAAACTTCCTTCCCACAGCTTAATATAATGTGCCTATTTTCCACTGTGTAATATTTTATTAGAGAACAGAGGAAGCTCTCTTCTCCATGTCCCAAGTTAGGGAGAAGTTATAATTTTCTTCTGAGATCACTTTTAGCAAAATTTGATGGGTTAAGTTTTTTCCTTGACCCTAGTTTCTACATAATTTATTATTTCATAGTTTATTTCAACCTCGATTCAGGTGAAGTATCAGGAGTCTGTTTTTAATTCACAGGTAGGTCTTGTAATTGTGATTTCCAGTGTCATTAGATTATTCACAGTGTATGTATTCATAAAAAGCCCAGGGTAGGGTAATTTGTTAAGATTTCCTTCATCCATATTATTAAAGTTTCATGAGTATGATAGAGAAATATTTATTCTCTGCCCACATATTTGAGCTTCTTTATTTTTTCATCTATTTATTCTGACAAATTCTGAAAGATATTCATTATTGTGACCAGGAGATTTCAGTTTTTATTTCAGTGATCTGGTCTTTAATGCATTCATGGTGTGATGTATCCTTTACATGGAAGTACCAATTACACTTGTGTAATAATTTCCTTTTTTACACTTTATAATTTTAGCCTTCATCTAATACTTTATCAACATGTCCTACCTTCATTTTGTTAGCATTTGTTTGGTACAGCTCTGTCCCCACCTTGCTTTGAAATTTCATCAACTTGTTTCACTGGTGATGATTATTTGTTTTCTATGAGTCTCACCTGCACAGCTGTCAGCTCCTAGGGAACAAGGGGGTATGTGGATAAGCCCTGTCTGTTTTGTTCAGCCGAGCATCCCATGTCCAACACAGAGCCTGGCACAGAAATGGGCCCCAGAAAAAACGATTACCAAATGAATGGGGGCACGATTTCTTTTGCACACTTGCTCATCTGTTTATGATCATTCCATTAATTTTCCTGGTCCAAATCACACTTCCCATTCTGTAATGATTAGATTCCTTCTTAGAGAGACCACAAACTGTGGAGATCTACTCCCTTTTACTTTTATGTACACACTCCCTTTGGCTAGGAATATCTCCAGATCAAGGCACATATACTCATTTACTACTGTAGGCATACACATGGAGGGGGTGGTCTGTACATCAGCATCAGAGGTAGTATATGCCATGTGTGAATTTCACAAATAAGTAATTTAAAAAAAAAACATTTAGCACCAATTAGTTTTTACTTTTAATGTTTTCTAAATCTTGATGAAATGTATTCCATTTTGCACCTTCAAGGAGAGTATTACAAAATGAAGTATAAATTTGCAGCATTAACTCTCTGACCAGCTACCTGTTAACCTAGTGTAGCAGGTGTTGCAGATGCCCCCTGACTCTCACTGTCCTGCTACCATCACTTTGAGTTCATCTTCCTGGGGATGGGTGCTTCCCTTGACCTTTGACAGCTCCAGAATTGATTTCTTCCCAGAATATGAAGGGTTTTATTGTTTTTGTTTTTGTTTTACTTTTATCCATTTTTCACCCCCTCCCTCATTTTTGCTGTTTTTGTGTCCATTCACTGGGCAATTCTCTGTGTCTGTTTCCTGCCCTCTTTTCTCATTCTACTCCTCCGGTCTTCACTGGGATTTTTTCCTGCGGCACTCCAATATGGGGAGAGGCATTCTGCCACCTGCACCACCTTAGTTCTTGGTTTTTAGGTTGTCTTATCTTGGTTATCCCTTTGTCTCACTCTCCTGTTACCTCATCATCTTGTTCTGTGTCTCCATGGGTCCTGACATGCCCTCACAGAAGGCCTGATGACATGCCCACTCGTGGGGCCCAGTGGCCCATGCACCTTCTATATTTTTCTTTTTTTTCCAGAGAGGCCCTAGGGATTGAACCCAGGGCCCTCCAAATGGGAGAAACATGTCCAACCATTTGAGCCATATCCATCCCCCAGAATGAGTTTTAAATCTATTCCTCACTTATTATCTGGATTCCTTAAGCCAGTTTCAGATCACATACCATAGGCATTATAATTTAGCTTGTCCATGATGGCACATATTCTTTTACCCAAATGTTCTAAATGGTGCCCCCTTCCTCCCAGCTTCCATTGTCAGAAACCTTGATGTTGTATTAAAGACCTCCCCTGCCTAAACTCACAGCCATTCTGAGACAAACATTCATTAGATTCACCATAATAGCTTTGGTGAATCTCCTCCCCACTACTGCAACCTCTCTTTGGTAGCCCTGCTGCCATTATTTGAGTCCTGTTTTGACAGGACTCAAATACGTGATGCTTTCCTAAGCCTCCTACAGTCCCTGGCATTGGTCCATGCTAGACTAGAACTAGTAGAACCAGTTCATATTGCAAGACCTAGTCTCTCAGATTGGGGAGTGTAGACAACAAAAATATCCCCATTCCCATTATGCTATGATCATTGTATCTAAAGAACTCAAACTGGGCAACTATAAGAAAAGAACAGAGAGGAGTACAGCCTGGAAACCTTACCTGACACCGGCTTGAGGACACTGAAAAACACAGTGAGCACAAGAGGACTGGATGGGTTCATTTGAATCAGGATCAGTTTGTGGAAACAGATGACAGGAGGAATGGACAGATGGATTAGACAGTAGAGGAGCTCAGGCTGGCTATCCCAGGTTCTGGAGACATGGAGAGCCTCAACATTCTTCTCAGAATCTCCCTGCCACCTGCATGTGTTAGGAGTATCAGGTCTCTGGACTTTGATTCCCTGGACTAGGTCATCAATGGGCATTTATTAGCAGGCCATAAACATGTATCTCGACTAAGCTCAGGTACAAGGTAGGGCAGATTGGGAGAGAGCTTCATCTGGGGTTAAGACTTTGCCTTGGGTCTATTGTACATAATGTCAGGTACAGGGATATTTTTGGGTCCTGTCTGCCAGGCAGCACTGTACAGGGTAGTGAGTTTCCCAGACATACAGGCAGGGCTCCACAAGAAGTATGCAAGTGCAGGAGAGACTGACATTTGCTGAAACGGTCCAAGGTAATCCTGTCAGACTCTCTCTTGTTTGAGTTCAGGGGTAGGACTCTGATCATAAGGCCAGATGAGAAAGGACTGTCTAGCACAACACAAGGCCTCCATCACCAATGATCTATGATATAGCATAAGGTACATGGGCAGTGTTTCAGATATGGAAGAAAGGAGAAGACCCATTCATGAAGTCTTTCACTAAACACATACTGCCATGTATCCCCCATCAATGACACCCCACACCAATGATCCTCCCCTGCCCCAGTTGTAACCCTTCTGTTATCCAAAGCTTCTTCAAAACTGAAGCTAATAAAATAGCCAAATTCAGTTTAATAGGAAAATGAAATAATAATAATAGGTT